>CAUHTR010000187.1:0-67500 GCA_959609185.1 Schmidtea polychroa
ATAAAATTTTAAAATCAGACATGCCTATTTTACTCTTATTGTGCTCACTAACATTAGTCGATGCCTTCGGTCTATTATGCTCTTGAGCTAGAATACAGAGATGACAGGAAGTATCTCCAATGTATGTGGCATTACACCCGTTACATGTAAACTGATAAACGCAATAAGAACACAATTCAATCGAAGTTTTAGACTTATAAATAAACATATTGCGTAATTTCTATGAATTTGACACATCCCTATAGTTTAAATTCCCTAACTGCTTTCTTATCTTCCCTTTATAATCCTTAAAACCTTCTGAGTACGGCATTACCAACACAAATTTAGGCTCATCATCTTTACCCACACAATTTAATTTATTTAACTCATCAAACTCACACAACTCAACAAAATCACACCCAGATTTTCTCAAACATAGATCCTTAGGATTTTTCATAAATTTGTCAACAGTCTATTTTACCATAATTAATAAAAAGGATTTTGAAAAACCATTCTTCATTAACAATTCAACCAATTTGTCAACACTTTTTACTGGACTTACAAAAGTCGAAGAATTATATGTGCGTAATCTAATAAGAATTATAATTAATTCTTCTATATAACTTCTAATAATTCTCCATTTTTTATTTATTCCCCACTATTTTTTAATTTAAAAAAAATGATTAAAGTTTAAAATAATCTTCCACCTTTTAATAATTCTCCATCTGAAAACAAAGAAATTTAAAAAAAATAAAATATGAAATTAATATTTATGTGAATTCAGTCTTAAACCAAATTATCAGTAAATTTTTTAATTTATTTTACATCTCAGCTTTTTTGATAAAATAAATCACTTTTATTGATAAAAATAGTTTTAACCATTTAATTTTTTGGGAAAATTTCCAATAATTATCCAGTTAATTTTATTTTTAAATATAAATAATTCCCAATGGAAATTATTAGAAGTTTCACAGTAATTAAATTAATTAAAAACTCTAAAAATAGATGGATATTGGATTTTTGTAAATTTATTTTAGGATTAAATGACTTTATTATCAATGCTTTACAAGTGTATATTTCTCGATTTTGAAACCTTAAGTTAACGCTAAATATTTTGAAATGTATATTTTTAACTTTCATGTCAAATTGTGTTTGATAATATATTTAGATTCATTTTTCCTCGGATATTATGAATTACTTCTTCAACTCATTTTAGTTCGCTTAAACACATGGGAACTTTGTCAAAGTAAAACATCTTTTGTCCATAATCTTTATTTAAATTTATAAGAAGTTTGCGCAAAAGATTTATTTGCTATATATAAAAGGCATCAGTTTTAGGAATGTTTTCTGAATGCATTATTTTGTTGATGCCTGCATGAAAGGTTTTGGGAACAATAATTACATTATTTTTTTTAATAGAATAACTTGGGAATTACTTCGATGGTACTTATAGCCTGGTCAATCGGGAAAACAAATTAATCTCAGTTGTTGATTTTGCTATTTGTTTATTTATTTATTTTGACAAAAATGTGTCTAATAGATAGATATTATTTCAATTATTATATACCCTAAATTGTTTTCTTTATTCTGTATTTAGATTATATTGCAATTGTTTATTATTAGAGCTCTTTTTGTGAATATGAAGATGAGCGTTTCTAGATTAATATTCTTTTATTTTTGGGACATCATAATTTCATTGGATATATATATATATATATATATATATATATATATATATATATATATATATATATATATATATATATATATATATATATATATATATATATATATATATATATATATATATATATATATATATATATATATATATATCTTTATATATTAATATATTAACTTATTGTCATTTTTTTGAAAATAAACAGTTTGATATATTTCATTTCTTCAAAAATTAAAATTATTAAATTTCATAATTTATTCTTTTAAAATATAAATGTTTGACATTCAGATAAATTTAATATTTTTTTCCGATACTACTGAAATATAATTTTGTCGTTATCGTCATAATATTCAACAGAAATCTAAAATTATCCGTGATGTTGTTATTTTAGTAAATTTTTACTTAATTTAAATTAAATTTACCTTTAGAAAATAATCATTCCTTCCAAAATATCTACATATATATTTTATTTTGTAATCGTCATTTTTGGAGTCTAAGAGTTTGTGTTTTTTGAAATATTTATTTTTCCATGTTTAAAATAATCCCAAGCATCGGTAGAAGGCTATGGGGCTTATTTCTTGAAACTGATATAGCAAATCTTTATAGTAATTATTGTAAGTCTCGAAGGTATATAATTTGTATAATCGTATAACGAGCGATGTTATGTTACAAGAAACTTGAAGAGCCTGAAAGAGTCACCGTTATAAAAAATTGTGGCGGGACAATTGGGGTACGTGTATGTATTGCCTTATACAACCAGAACAAAAAACATATTAAAATAATATAGTATAACGAACCAATTAACTATTACAACTTTTATTAAATATAAAATTAAATAATTAAACAACCTTGTTATTATTGCTTTTCTCCATCTCGAAAATTATACTGTTTAGTCTGGTAATGATTACAGCTGGAATGTTCCAGTTATTTAGTAATGATTAATTGAAGGTTTGATTAAATGTTCCGGTTATTTGGTAAGGATTAATTGAAGGTTGGATTGAATGTTCCCGTTATTTAGTAAGGATTACTAATCGAAAGTTTGATTGAGAATACACAATTTATACGTAAAATGTTTAATTAACTTTATCGAATTTTTTATTTTGAATTTTTTTTCGATTTTTGTATAGCCATAGTAAATTATCGCTATATAATTTTTTATTTCATTTTCCAGCGCGACCTACGCTAAACAAAATAACAAGGCGGAACAAAACCTTGTTTAAAAATCAATAAAATATATAATTGTACATTACAGTAATTATTTCAGATATTTCTAATTGAAAAAATAACAAAATTTTTATTTATTTCCACTTTTTTTTCACTTTTATTTAATCCTTTCGCCCCTATTGGGACAATACGTCCCAGAAACTTTCATCATGATCCTACTGGGATATTTTCAAATAAATAATAATTAAATATTATCCTTTATTATCCCAGGACTTTCTAGGATATTCAGAAGCGCCACGATTACAAAAATGAGAATATTTCATATTTAGGTCAATATTAACAAGTTCCAATATATAAATTTAGCATAGTGTCATTAGCGGAAAGTCGGTGCGAAAGGGTTAAACTAATATTCAAACATTAAAACAAATACAATCTTTAATATACAAGGTTTTTCTAACATTTGTACTAAGGCTTTGCCTAGTCAAATAGCTTTAGCTATTATTTCATTTCCATTTGACTAAGAAAATAGCATTTGCCCAGGCAAAAGCCATTTGGCTAAATCTTTGTTGGGCAAATTATTATTATTATTATTATTATTATTATTATTATTATTATTATTATTATTATTATTATTATTATTATATATAGTCCGAGTTTATCCGAAAAAATATTTTGTCGGATAAACTCGGACTATATATAATAATAATAATAATAATAATAATAATAATAATAATAATAATAATAATAATAATAATAATAATAATAATAATAATAATAATAATAATAATAATAATAATAATAATAATAATAATAAAAATAATAATAATTTTGAAAATAACATCTTCCGCGCGGGCGTTAATATCGTTAATATTAATGATAAAAATAATATGTATCAGTAGGTTGTCAGTAGGTTAGAATTTTAAATTTGTTTAATAATAATTTAATTAATAATTAATAATAACATTAGAATTATTTGCCCATCAAAGATTTAGCCAAATGGCTTTTGCCTGGGTAAGTGCTATTTTCCTAGTCAAATGGAAATGAAATAATAGCTAAAGCTATTTGACCAGGCAAATGGCATTTGCCTAGCCAAATGTTATTTTCCTAAAATTACCATTTGCCTACGACATATATATATATATATATATATATATATATATATATATATATATATATATATATATATATATATATATATATATGTGTGTGTGTGTGTGTGTGTGTTTGTGTGTTTGTGTGTTTGTGAGTTTTATTGATATGAAATCACATGGCAATCAATTTATGTTTAGGAATATTAATATTTTATGTTTCAATTTAAATAAAGAATGATTTTATAATAAATATAATATATTATAATTCACCTAATTGAATTTATTATTTATAAAAAATATATAAAGACTGAAACTCCACAAATCACTTTTTCCTAAGACCAGTCATTTTGACTGGTGTCGGTATATCTAATGTTAAATTAAATGTGTTTTAATAATTGCAAAACATATATCAGTTTTAATTTTAGCAGATAGCTTTATTTAATGATGAAAGTTATAAATAAAAAGTAACAAATCTGATAGTCATTTTTGGTGTATTAAAAAAACGAATGAATGTTTTGTTTCACATTGAAAATTAATTTGTTAAAGTCGGTCATAATTTATTTTAATAAAACAAAAAAAATGATTCAATTTTTGCAAAATACAACTAAAGCATTTTTAAAAGCTTTTTTCTTTACATTTAAATTTTGTGATAATTTTTTAATTTGATCTCTGTTATTCAATTGCCTTGAAATTTTGCATACTTACATAAATCTCTTGGCAATACAATATTTTCCAAATTTCCTATTTAATTCTGCATTGAAGTTGAAAATTTTTCTTTATATATTCCATATGTATATACCAGAAATGCAGCGCCGTCTCTTCCATTGTGTTAACTGTGCTAAGCACAGGAGGCGCCGTAAATTTTATAAAAGCCATAAATTTGATAAAATTTGCACTTTCAAATATAATTTATGATATTACAAAAAAAATTATGAATAATTTAAAAAATTTCCCAAGAGTAGTCATGTAATATATAATATTAATATATGTATATGCAATAATGTGTAATATTTATTATTAAACATAATATATTTTTGTAAAAATTGTTTTTTTAGGGGCGCATTATAGTTTATAGCACAGGGCGACAAATTTCTAAAGACGCCTTTGCAGAAATGCATGGACTTGGTAATACCAAGGACCACATCGATGCATTTTTGCTTACGACGGGCCGCTAAAAAGTTAAAGTTATTTATTAACTGAGTTGTGAAACGACCATTTTATCGTCATATAAACTATTTCATAAAACACAAAAAAAATTAAAAATTAAAGCGAGATAAACATTTATTTGAGAAAAAACTAATTAGATAAATGACATTGTTTTTAATATCTGGTTCAATTTTTGTAGTAGCCAAACGCTTTATGATTTTTTAAAATTTAATATGTCAAACGGTTTCTATATTTCGATTTCATGACTGAGAAAGCAAGCGCATCAACTAAAAATTTTTAATTATTTTTTTCAACGCAACGATAAAAACTTAACAAATCTCCTTCCTTCAATTTAAAAAGATTTAAGTTATTTTGCATGTCAATCACCTCAAGCTGGACTGACTAGTGCCTTTCGGGCAAAATTATGAGCAACAACTTCATTTTCTGAAAATACGAAAATCTCTGAAGGCTTATATTAGTATGTCAATTTCTTTTTAGTTTTTAAATTTTTGAACACAATTATTTCCCTTTTTTAAATGAAATGGCGCCTCAAAAACAATTATATAAAATTATTTTTAAAGAAAATTTGAAATTTATATTGGCAGTTGATTATCATTTTCAAACTTTGGATGAAAAAGTGAATTAGAATTATTATAAGAAAAAAATTAGAAATTAATTATATTATATAAAAACATTTATTATAATATATTATTGTCAACATATGGAGTGATAACTTTTTTGATAAGTACGGCTGTCTTTGTACGTCCCAATGAAAATTTCGTATCAAAATATTTCTTATTAAACCTTCAGTACAGTCATTTGAACGAAAAGAGAAGTTGTGTTTTGCTGTATGAAATGCAATCGTTGACTCTTTTGCTGCAAGACTCAACTCATCTTTATTTTCCTCAATTTTCTTGAAAAATTCGCTGACTTTCTTGCTAGATGATCCAGCTTCTAGAGATGATTTATGGCGTTTGCTATCAGCATGTTGAGTAATATCTCTGCGACCGCCAGAGGAAATCGAGAATTTTGTACAGCATATTGACCAATACGCTTTGGAGTCATCATGTGCCACTTTCGTTATAAATGGAAATTCAGTCGTGTAGTTTACATTAAAAGAAGTTTTTCTTCTCTTCTCAGACATATTGTGCTAAAACAGCCATGGCCAACCGGTGGCCCGCGAAGCGTTTTGATATGGCTTGGACACAATTTTAAACATCAAATCAATAATTGTCTTTTTTAGAATTCATATTCGAATTAAGTATGTTTTTAATTTAAAAAATTGTTTCTAAGTTTACTTGAATCGTAAAAACGAGTTATATTTATTTAGATGAATTTATTGTGGCCCGTGATAGTATTTTTCCGAAAATTTGGCCCTTCGATTGATTTGTGTTGGCCACTACTGGGCTAAAAAATAAATAGAAATCTTCACAGATCAAAAATGAGTAAAATGAAATTTTAGATTAATAGTTATAATAGATTATAATAGTTAATTGTATACACTTACTTGACAATTAAATAACTTAAATTACAGAAAATAATTAATTTTTACTGTTGAATCAAATATGGTAAACAATTAGGGTAATTCCTATGTAGAAACTATGTACTTTTTTTCCACCAACATAAAAATTTAAATTTCATTAGATCGTTCGAAATTTAATTGCATCAGAAAATCATATTTCACATCTAAAGTATTTTTAAATTAATTAAACTAAGTACAAAAATAATTTGTAAAAACAACAAATTTTAAACACTTCAAGAAAAAAACGGACAAAATCTTTGCTAAAACGTACAACGGGCAAATGATGAAAAAAACGGACTTTCCGTTGAAAATAGTTACATCTGGTCACCCTATTTATATAAGATCATAGAAAATAATGTCTGGTTTTTGCTTCTATGTAGCCAATGAAAACTGTTTCCATAGGCTCCGAAGATTCATCACACACAAAAAACAACGGCCCAGCCCTATGAATCAGTAAAGATATCGATTTTATGAAAAATTACTTGAAAAAGGCAGTGCCGAAAATTCGTGAATATTAAAAAAAGCATCGATTAAATACACTTGAACTAATTCTTATTTTCAATTTATAATAGAAATATTAAAAAAATTTTAATAATATTAAATAAATATTTTTTAAAAATCCAAAAAATTGCAAAACTATGTAGAAAAATCTTGATTTTCACAACAGAATTTATCATAAATCATTGGAAAGTTCACATTTTGAAATTCCGTGATTTTCTGTTAGTATTTAAAATGATTTTCGGCGCGATGCTGTGGTACAGTGGTTCCTAAATGCCAGAAATCTGTAAGGAATTATGAATCAGTTGTCTGTCACTTATCAAGAAAAATCTGATATCTGTTAAATCTATTTTATTATTATTTTCGTTAAAATTTGTTCGTTTTATAAATTTGTTTTTTAACAGATTTTTCAATACACCTGCTGTGGTAAATTAATTGATGTAAAATTATTTTAAATATTATTGGTAATCGGATATATTTTTATAACAATTTTATTACCCAGCTTATTCTTTTATCATATTTAAGAGAATTCCGGAAAGTTGTGTGAATGCGTTTTAAAAGTAGTAGTAGTTACATACCTGAGAAAACGTGACTGGAATAAAAATGTTAGAACATAAATTATTAAACCTACAGTTTTCAGGTTTTCATTAACTTCATCTTTATAAATTATAATTATTAGACATTATTCACACCATTTAATATGTCAATATCGATTTAATTATTTATATTATTTAAACATAAAATTTCGATAGCGGAATTATTTATAAAAATATAATTCAAGTAAATAATTAGGCAAGTCGTTTCCCTATTGTATAACAAATAAAATATTTCGACCTAAAATAGATTCTGTTTCCACACATGATCTTTCCACATTTTGTACATGAAACATTGATTCTGTTTTACAGTAACCTATTTAACAACTTTTGCGTATTTGAGAAGTGGTGTTCCAAGTCTATTGTGAAATTGGTAGTATTTGGTGCGGTTTATTATACCTGTTGGTAATTGGTTCATAGGCCAATTGAAATAAAAAGTCTGTTTTGACACATTGAGTTCAGTACATTCTTTAAAAGTATCCGTGCAATTTTGGAAATGTTGAAAACTGAAAAATTGCTCGTCTCTTCCTCGGAATCAGTGGTTGAGAAAAGACGAATCATATCCAAAGCAATTTAGATCCGATGACCATGCTAGAAATTTTTTTCGTCCTCCCACTGCTAATATACGCACATCATCGGCCCACGGCCGATTCACAAAGAATTTCACCCCAAAATATAAAAATAATAAGGAACCTATAACCACCAAAATTGAAAGTAAGAGAATGCCTAAAGTAAATTACCTCATCAAACCCCCATACTGTGAATCAAAACCAACTGTTAAAATTTGGGAACCTAAAACCTCAATATATATTAATCTACCCAGACCACACTACATGATACCAATCCCTAAAAAACCCTTACTGACCTAGAAATCTTTCAACGTAGAACAAATAAAATTAGACATAATATGCGATTTGAAATTGTCATCTAAAATACTAGATTTATAGTAGATGATAATTCTATTCAAAAGGAGGAACCTGCTAGCGAGGGAACAATACGACCGAATACTACTTTAACCATTAATGAAAACTCAAAAATATTACCTGAGCCTGTTACTGTTGATAATACTAAGTCGATAATGGTGGATGATATCTCTATTAAGATAATAGATATTTATGATAATAGACTAAATGTGAATTATGTAAATGACCAAAAATATGAGGAAACCTTACTTATGATGGTATACAGCAATCCAAGTAATGTAATTAATATTAAAGAACTACCTAAACCAAATATGAATGATAAAAGGATAGAGGTTAAGACAACAAGAAATATATTTAACGATGTACTAACGATGATTTATCCAAACTAGAATACTGTCAATATTTTGATAATGAAATTACTAATGCGATTTATGGTAATTTCCTTGAAAAAAGTTTAAAAATCCGAAGAATAGCTATTCGTAATCTAAGGAATAGTAAAAGAAGTGAGGATTCTAACGCCAATGAAATAGATGAAGAAAAAGAATACAGAAACTTTTTCTTTGAAATTATTTTTACTAATTATAGTGTACAAGCCCTCGAATACGATAAATACTTACCATCTGAAGGTGATCGGATTGTATGCCAAACCTTTTTACAACAAAGGGACAGAATAAAATTGGCTATCAATAACTTAAGCGATATTAATAGGATTAAAAAATATGGACCAATACCTGAACTAAATCATACTATACCACAAACACTACCTTCCATCACACCAGAACTTAATACCAAAAAGGCTAAAACTAATAAAAAGAAGAAGAAAAGAAAACGTAATTAAGTAATAATAATACATATTATCAGTAGGTAATTGTAGGAATCCTTGTAGGGATTCCGCCTAACTGATAATACTTTTTAGTTGTTCTTATTATTACTATAACACTATCCTGAAATAACCCTTCTAATATATATTATAATAAAGTATAAATCTATAAACGCTACAAAATTCACAAATAGAGTCTTCCTACTCCAATTAATACCCTTCTAGATAATCATATGCTGATGAACAAGTGTAACCAATTAGCGCCAAATAATTGAATGAGCCTTTCCAATGTCCGGAGTTTCATGACGCCCATGGCTTGCCATGATTATCCGTTATTCTGCCCGATTGAAGCCTTCCGGAGAAACCACGTTTGATGCGGGAGTTTTTAACTCTAGCATCCTAAGATTAAAGAATAAAAACTACAGTTTACATAAGGGTGAGAATTAATCTCCTCTTCGGCAAGATGCCAGTACGATTGAATAAAATAAAATTTGATTTTTTTTATATATAATAAAGGTTTAATAAATATTGAGTAAATAAATTTTCAATATTAATGTATATACACATGTATCATAATTATTTATAATTAATTGGTTTTCGTTATAATATAAGTTTGGTTAAGCATTGTATAGCTGTGCATCTTAATTTGACTCTTCAAGACCAATTCCATTCCTGCAAGTACATAATTAATGGGAGTGGTGGATTCTTTTGGCACCAGGGGTGCAAAATTTCAATCTCGCTCCTGGCGCCATTTTTCCTAGCTACGGCTCTGAGCAGAAGGAAGCTGAATCATGGCAAAGAAAAGTCTAAATTTGTAAAATGTAAGGAGAAATTGAGTTTAAGTACAATAACAAGATGATGGGAAATGGTACTAAAGGAACAAATATTTTAGTAAATTTTTGACTGATTGGTCGAAGAATATACGGTTTCTCTAAATTGAAATTAATGTGACTAAACATCCTAACAAGATCTTGGAAATAAAACAATTTTAATTATGGGTCTTAGTCTAAAACAGATCAAGGGAAGAGTGGGATTAATGTTAATATTATAAATTTAAATGTTACGCAAAGTTTCTATTTTAGTGCTTGTGTCCATTTTGACTTATGTTAATAGATCATTTTAAGTAGTCAATAAAAAGTTTTTATTGGTGAATTTGGCATCAAAAACCAATGTACCTGAAAAATTCTTTACCCATCAATTAGGGCAATTTTTCTTTAAATTAACATTGATTTCACAAGTCAAAGGGCCAAAATTTGTTTTACATTGATATTAATTTATAATAATTCCATTTAAACAAAAAATTTTTAAATATTTCATTAAAACAAAAATTAAATTTTTATTTATTTAAACGAAAATCTAATAAAGTGGAATTTTTGCAGCATAAAAGTTTTGAAATCTCTTTGGGCAATGATCTCACGTCCTTTTACTACGACTAATAAAATTTGCAACAATTCTACACTGGGAGCTTTTATATTGATAGAAAACAGTAAATACTTGATTAAAAATTTTAAAAAAGTAGTATAGAATATTGTTTTAATAGAAAAAGAAAATATTTTCTTGGAAAATATAATTTGAAATAAAAATAATTAATCAATGATGAAGCGGATAAAAGATTTTACTAATCAATGTTTGAAGATCAAAGTTTTAAAACAAAACATTCAATAATTTTTTTATCTGTTTATAAAAGTTGAATTACCTTCACGGATCAAATAATTTTATTATAATTAATTTGTAATTAATAAATTTTGTGAAACTTCTTTCATTTTTATTTGATCAGTGAAGTCGACAGAAATAACATCAAATAATGCCAAAATTTTGACTAGATTTGAGATGCCATACTAATCATGGTACGATTCTGGATGAGAGTTTTGATGGAAATATGTACAGATTATTCATAAAAATAATTGGTTTTGCCAATGACTAAACATCATTGGTACCTGCTGTTCAAGGGCGATCACATCGGGAGATTCTGTGTTGTATTTCATTTTGATATTGATAAAATGTTATTAATAATTTGATATTTTTGCAAGTGCAAGTGCAATTTTTAATCAGTTTAAATTCAATAGAAAATCTGATATCTTTGGTGGTCCTCCGTATTTTTTTAGTCATGTATCGCTTTCTTTTTTACATGAAAATAATTAGACCTCCTTTTCAACTTAATTTAAAACTATTATCGCAAAAATTAATGAAATATTAATTAAACAATATAGGGGATGTCAATAATTAATTTTATTTAGGGTTACTGCTTATATATAAGTAATTATTAAAAGTTTTAGGGTATATTATCGATTGACTTCAAAAAGGCGTTATTAAATTATAGACAGTTATCGATTAATGTCAAAGGAAGAAATCCATTAAAATTGGGTTTTTATGGATTTATTTAGGGTTAATGGTATATCGGTTGACTTCAAATGAGAGAAATTCATTAAATTATGGGAGAAAATATCGAATGATGTCAAATTATTTTAAGTAATTTCAAGGATATTTCAATTAATATCAGGCTTTTTAGAAGATTATATTCTGTGGGATAATAGTCAGATGATTTTGAGGGAGTATTAACGAATTTATTAGAGTTGAACAAGATCATTTTAGAAATTGTTTTGTCTAATATATTTTTTTAATATTTTATTTGACGAAAAGATGGTAGAATTTCTATGAATATAGCAATCTTTTATACAGTACTGGTTAGGTATCAATTTTAATTTCATTAACAGTTTCAACTTTTGATAGCTGAATTTGGGAACAATGAAGCAACTATTTCAACTTTTTATACATAAATTGAAGGGCTAATGACTGGTTAGGAAGAATTCGTTAACAAATCAAAGTTTTTAGGATAATATTTTGTTACATATTACAATTTAAGCTTTTTCTATAGAAATTTGATGACATTAATGAAATAATTTGTTACAATTTAAATATTAACCCCTTAACGCACAATTTAAAAAAAAACGACCAAAAAAATCAATTTTTTTTCTTTAAGAAAATATATATTTGGACCAATTTCAATAAATAACAATATAATGTAACAATAAAATAATAATATTTATTAGCTGAAAAATAATAAACTAAAACTATTCAAAAACTATCACGTTACTGCACATTTTGTCCGGTTTTGCGCGTTAAGGGGTTAATTGATGTCAAAATACGCTATTTTTATCATAATTCATGATAATTTAATAGGAGATTTTATTGTTCAATACCAATGAAGATGTATTTATAATAATTTTTTTATTTGAAATATGTCTTTTATTTGTATTTCTTTTTATTTTAAATTATTATAAGTAATTATACAATAAAACCAAGTGATTGTGATTTAATTTCAAGGATATTTCAATAAATTATAGTCTTTTCATAGGTGATTGTTTGGGTATGATTACCAAGGAGGATAATTTTATGCTTCAATACCAAGAATGTTTTAATAATAAAATATTAAAAAATTTGTCTTTTAATTGTAAATTATTTAAAGTAATTTTTCCTTAAAGTCAAACGATAGTTCTATTTAATTTCAGCTTTTAAACGGGTGATTTTTATAGAGATGGTTGGATATTGGACATCGAAACGGATAAAATTAATGAACTGGATAATTTATGAATGATTTTAATGGATTTATTAGGTGTTATTTCAGGATTTATTCAAGTGATTGATTTCGTGAAAATATGATTTGCTAGTCCTTAGATATTTAAATAATTAATTTTGAATAATTAAAGCTTGAATATTTAGTTGTTACCAAGGCATTGAAAAATTTGAATTCAAGAACAAAATGGATGGACAATTAATTTGAAAATGTATCAGCATTGACCACTATGTGCTGCATTGAAATAGTTAAATTAATTATAAAATCTAACTTAACACTAGATTTACGGACTGAGCAAATTTGACTCATTTAAAATTCTATTGCGACATATATATATATATATATATATATATATATATATATATATATATATATATATATATATATATATATATATATATATATATATATATATATATATATATATATATATATATATATATATATATATATATATATATATATATATATATATATATATATATATATATATATATATATATATATATATATATATATATATATATGTATAATACTTATTTATTATTTTTTTAATACATATGTTGGTTTTGAGATACGTCATGAAATATAGGTAAATATTAATTGCTCTCCTCTACCAACTCCCTCATTTCGCATATCGAATTAGGTATATTTTTACGGCTAATTTTACCCGTAAATCTAGTGTTAATAATTGAAAATCATTTTTAATTTCTTATAAATTTATTCAAAAATTAATATAACAAGTATTAATTTAATGATTTCAGAAACAAAATTATAAAAATTATCATCGTCGATGTAGCTCATTGTAAAATATTTTTGAAAAGTACCTGCATATTTTATTAATAATTATCAGTTATCTGTTAAAAATTATTTAATTACATTTTATATTAGTTATAATAGTTCAAATTTTTATTACACGAGTTTAAAATTTATTAACCGTTTCGCGGACGGTAGGCCAGCAGTGCTGGCCTTAAATGGCTTATACGATAGCGGACAGTACTGCTGGCCACGAATTTTGGTCCAGACGTTCTACAATGTATAATGGCATAACGATAACGGGCATTCGTATACTAAAAGATTTTATGCTAAAAAATAATATATTAAAATACTACTTATTAAAATTAATTCCGTCCGCAAACGGTTAACCTATCATTAATTTATCATTAATCAATAAAATACTTCTAAAAAAATGCTTTAATTTACATTTAATACATTGAATTATTGGAATATGTGTGTACATCGAATTTATTCAAACTTTGACGAAGGTTCTTATATGATAATATGGCTTCTTACTTAGTCAGTTCGTATTGTTACAGAAAGAAATCAAATTTCATTTTCGTTATATTTCTATACATAATTTTATTTCTATATTGGATGAGTTTTATTCCAATTTAATACCATTTTATTAATAATTATATTTAGCTAGATATTTCTAATACTAACAGTTTAACCCTTTGACGACGAATTTTAAAAAATGAAATTTCTGTAACTTTAACAGCTATATAGCTATATAGCTTGTTTAAAACATGTAATGTTGATTTCAAATTTTTCCTATGCTGCAAATTTGAAATTTGAGTGCGGGACATGTATGTCCCACTAACTAAATGTAAGGTAAAAACTATTTTTGCATGCAGTTTTATAAAAAAAATATAAACATATACACAATAAAATAAATGTGCTTACCTTTTGATATAAATACTTCCCAAAATAAACAATAATGTAGGTATTATAACCACCATTTCACAAAGCACATGCTGTAAACTGTGACAACGAATGAAATAAAATGTTAAGTTTGCTTGCCGGCAATATTAACGAGTATTGACGACACTAGTCGAAAATACTATAAACACGAGTGGGACAAGCGTTGGTTGTAATAGCAGAGAATAATTCTTTTAAATTTGCCTGGGACAGTGGTCAAAGGGTTAAGGTGTTAGGCCATTATTTAGATATTGACAACAGCGTTTCCAGGTGAGAATAATACAAAGTTTTGCATTTAAAAATGTCTTTATTGTAAATTATGATAATTATAATTATGATACTTCCATAATTATTAAATTAAATTAGAAAAATACAATTAAAATAACAATATAAAAAATGAGAGAATACATTATTGATGACGTTATTGAACATGAATTTATTAAGGCTATCTGTGATTTATGTGGCGCAAACGTGTTCTAAGCAACAGTGTCGATGTGTTTGACACTATTCTCAACGACATTGTGGTTTTCTGGCCACCTGGATGACCATTTACAAACTCTTTAATGTAACTGTAATTTAGAAAATAAATATAATAATTATGTGTTCTTTTTTAATTTAATTTTTGGGGGTAAGATAACACGGAAGTACCTAAATTATTACTACTATATTTTCAATGTGAATTATAGCCGAGTGGTTATCACATTCAATGACATCATTGTAGTATTTGGGTTCAAATGTATTACTTTTTTTTAATAATTAACATTTATTATTAGTACGATATGAATTTTTGTTTGCTATAAATTTAAGTTATACAAGTGAAATATTAGTGTGAAATTTGATTTAAAAAAAAATAAACATTTTTGCTAAATGAAAATATAATATAATTCATATAAATATCTAAAGCCGAAAACAATCAAAAAAAACTATTTCTCAAACAAATAGTTAATAATAAGCCAAAACAAATAAATAATAATTTATTAATTAGATACAGCGGTAATTTTGGAAACGTGATCAGACAGTCCATTATTTTCTAATATAGATACAATTCGGTTTTTCAAAGAAATATCTTTCGGTCTTGTTTGAATGATCGCAACCAACGATTGGACTCCTCTACTTGCATCTCCTTGTTCAATTTCCGTTTGAGCAACTCTGAATAAATAAATATGGATATAATTAAACACGCTAGAGTAAAAGTAAACTATACCTGATAGAGAGGTCCCGGAAATCTGCCACATTTAATGACCGCTGTGCGTTAACGAGTGTTTCTCTTACAACGAGATATTTCTTCTGTAAGAATCGTATTAAAAAATAGCTGAAACCAGGACAACGGGTCATTTGTGAAATCTTTAATAAACCGTTTAGCAATTTCCTCAGCCAAATCGAACAGTTTAGCGTTGACTAATGTCTTGGCAAATATGAATGTACATTAGTTTTGCCTTTTGTGCTACCGCTCTTTGGCAGAGTTTACGGAACCTACTCAGCTGTTCATCGTAATTGGCGTCGTCCTTTCTAGCTAGCAATTCATCAATTTCTAAGAATATGTACTTTTTCATGATTTGGAATCGGTTTTCTATATCATTCGCCAATAACGTTTTCATCGCTCTTTCTGCAACATAGCGAGCCTTTGTCGACATTTCTATCATTTTCCAAATAGAAATTCATGAATTTTATCCAGGAATTAGAGTCGTGAGGATGATTGAATATTAGCAATTCAAACTCAGTTTCAGTTGTTGGATTTTTGAGACTCTCGCCAGTCTCTCTTCTCTTTTCAGCTGTTCGTATCAATATTTCTTTTTTAACATTGGTTAATTTTCTGACTTTAGCAGGAGTAGGTTCAGATGTTTCTTCTACATTATCCTCTACAATTTCTTGATCGTCAGATTGATGTATTCTTTTATAAAGAGATGATAAATATCCATTAACCTTTCCATCTTTGCTGATTTTTACCATTGGAATATCATCTTCTGATTCACTGTCTTCCTGGGAATCTTTTGACAATTCATCATTTACAGATTCACTTTCCTCAACTTGTTCTTCACATTCCATATCTTGAATTTTCAGTAATCTCATTACTTTCTTCGATTTGTCCTTCCATTGATTCTTTTTCATTTTCTCCATTATTTTCAATCTCTTTATTTTCATTCTCATTTTGGTCTTTGTCTATCAGTTCCTTAATTCCATTAAGACACAAATAGTAAAAATTCTTGGATCCCTTTTTAGCGATTTCTACAATTCGGCATTGAACTATACTATTATTCTTCGGAAGAAATGGTAAATATTTTTTCAATTTTTTTGCATCGATACATCCTATATTATCAAATGGCAGCTTCAAAATGTATTTGCTTTTAGAAATAACTGATATAACTCTGCAGCAAATAGAATCTCCGACTTCTAAAACTTCCTTCGTCAAAAAATGACCACTTATGATACCGTTGCCTTTTTTAGCGTCTGTAACCTTAACAGATTTGTTCATATTTGAATAACGTTGAGGTGTGTTTTCAATCATTTGTTGAAGCTCTTCAATAGATGAGGAATAATTCAATAACTGAGAACATCCTCTTTGGATTTTTGAAATGTAGAAATATACTTTTGTTTTCGAAACTGAATGGAAATAAGTTGGATAAGTTTTATCTTTTATTGCCTTGATTTTTCTTGGAAGATTTTTAAATGGAATATCGAATGTTGACTATTTGAGAGTCATCGGAATTAATTGCTTCGTTGATTTCCAAAGAGCCTATAAAGATTTCATTTTCGATAACAGTTTTCAATATAGTGGGATTGCGTTGCTTTACAACCCACATGGATTCCTTTGCTGTGTCATTCCAGAAACGTTTCGTTGGAATATAGACTATAATTTCCACCAGCATGACCTTGGAATATTGAAACGACAAAGTCTTTATTGAAACCTAATACATCTGATGCAATTTTTTGATTCACTTCTATGCAAGTATGATCATTCTTTCGATGAGAAACAGCATTCACATAGGAATTGATCATGGTTACTTCTATGGCTTGATCTTTCAGGTCAATATCTATAATTATTGCTTTACGTACACTACTCTCACTTATTGGTGAGTTAGGTAGATGTTGATTTCGGACAAAACCAATAACAGAGTTATCGTTGTTCAATTTTAATGTGTAACCCCATTCACATTGCTTTGTTATTATAACATCTACTAAATCCCCGATATTCAATTTGAAAACTTTTTCACATGAAACTGAGGATTTTAAATATTTTCTTTCTTCCAGATGGTTTATAAGAAAATTGATGGATGTTACCAGATGATCACTAGCTCTATAAGTACTGCTCATTTTCAATGTAAATAGAATTCTGCTTAAATTCAGTGGATCCAATTCAATGACTTTTGCCATTACTGTATCTCCTATTTCGAATAAATCTCGAGATTGCCCACCGATTGGTGATAGATCGCAAATATCCTTATTTCTAACCAATCCCTTAACACCAGACGGTAACTCAACCAATAATCCGAATGATTCTTTTTTTATAATCCAACCAAGCCATTGTGAATTAATTGTTAAGCTGTTGTTATTTTTAACCAATTCATTTTTCACAGCAGCCTCGATCAATGACTTCTTTTTAGATACAATGACATTCATGTTGACGTTAATGACAACCACAGATATTTTGATTTGATCTTTTTCTGAAAGAGTGTAATGAGCTTCAAATAATTTCCTGTGCTCCCGACTGTCAGACAAATGGATGAATGGCAGAAATGCCATTTTATTGGAAGGACATAATCTAACATTAAATCCATCAACTCTAGCTTTTGTTATCACAGCTTCAAATATATCTCCTATTTCCATGGTGTTTACTTGCTCATTTTCAATTACTTCTTCATCTTCAGAACTTTCATGTTTCAATGACAATTCAACTTTACCCGTTGCAACTTCCCATCTAATAACTTTCACTTCTACTGGTTTACCGACATAATATGCCACTTTCAATGACTTTTGCTTTGACGCTGGAACTCTTCCAATGGGAACCCAACCCTAAAGAAACAGGATTGAGAGGTCCTTTCATTTTAAAATAGTGAGAGAAAAATAATTATCTAATCCATTTCAATACATAAATAGTAATATCAAAAACTTCAAATAAATAACTCAATCAATAATACTGATAAATTAATAATCTAACAATGTATTTTTTATTATAATAATACTTTTTTGATTTATACATTGCTAGGAGATAGGAAGTAGTATTCGTAGTAATAATTTCAATTTTCGATAAATCTATTACTTATGACCCGGGTTGGGGGGGGGGATAAAAACTGATTATTTTTGCGTAATCCCTTACAATGGATATTTTTGAGTTGACCGAGCTTACAATGAATGAAGAGAATACACTCAAATTTATACTAGAAGAGCAGCTGATACGACGTGTAAGTTACTGTGACGTTTGAGGAAGAAACGCGGTAAAATACACGGAATACAAATGCATACGAATCATGTATTTAAGGGTAATGCTATCGCCAATTACACAGATATCATTGCAAGTACGGCACGATGAAGAGAGAAAAAAACATTGGTGCTTCTAATGTTTATGAAAGATTTGCGAAAGATTTATGAAAGATGTATTTAAGAATAAATGAACTCGAATAACTTGTTTTTTAAATAATTTTTTTGCCCTCCCCAATCCGGGTAATACAATTTAATTAATATTTATTATAATGAATATAAATTATTTTTCCTACAACTGGACATGTTTGTTGTTTTATTGATTAAGCATATATAAATAATAAATAAAATAAATTATTAAGGATTATAATTGAAATATTTCTTTATTGATTAATTTTCCATAAATTTTAATCAATTAAACTTTTGAATAATAATTTTCGTTATATATTAATATGAATTATCCATAATATCCAATTAATTAATTAATTTATAATTTAATATTGATTATAAATTATATTTAAATAAAATCATTTGATAGCGAAAATTAAATTAATTTTGCACAAAAACATTGCCGAATTGATATAATATATAAATCTATATATTAATTATATATTTTTTAATTAAATTTTAAACTTGATAATTAACGGTAGATTGATTAATTTGATTACTGCCGGTTGGGTAGATATTAATTGGAGGAGTGGAAATGAAATATAGGGATATTAATAACTGTACATAGGTAAGTATTCAATGAATTACCTTGACATTGTTAAACAGAATGACAACGAGCCCGAAATCGAGGATTTTCGCAACAAATCCATTGAGTATCATGTCGGTTTTGAGATCAACAATTCCACTGATAATAGGCAATGTCGACACCATGAAGCTCTTTTTGATGGTGAGCAACAGCCTGTTTTCCGCCAGATCGATATGAAACACTCGACATTGAACCTGGTCACCTGAGACCAGCAACTTTTGGGCATTATGCATTGGTTTGTCACTCAAATGGGGAATCGGGATTAATCCTGTTAAATTCGACGAGATCTTCACAGTGAATCCGTGTTTCGAGAACGCCATGACAGTTCCTTTGATCCTTTCTCCCAATTTCGCTTGATGGATGCTGAAATATGATTGCGACAGCAAATTGCTGAGTGTAGTTGCAAGGATCACGTTATCCATGAGATTATAATCGATATATCTAACGATTATATTGGCGCCGATATCGATTTTCTGTAATTCTTGATCGATATGAGATTTAGCAATGAAACCGGTTGCATGTTTCATATTGGGAATCGATACAATGATTTTCGTTTTATCGCGCTTCGTTACGGTGCAATTCTTCTCGGAATATCCGATGCAGACATCTAATAGATCAGCTGATCCTCTGAATGGCGGTTTCAAATGTGGCATCAATGAACAGTCCAATTGTTTCAATGCCAGATCAATGCCAATAACACACAGTACCTGCTCGGTTGCGATTTTATCGGTGATTTTGTGGTGATTCGGTTGCACACTGACTGGAAACCCATGAAATTTGCCTTCTAATGAGCCATCATTCGATAGTTTTACGAAGGTTTTGATTAACATTCCCGGGAGAATTCCATCGAAATCACAGGGATCTACGCTAGAAAGAATAAGGTTTCGTTTTTGATGGTCGGTTGTAAAATTTGTAACTCGGGATTTCTTTGCTGGATTATCATTTGGTGAAGTAACCGGAAAGACTTCGATTATTTTTCCGACTTTATATTCTGCATTAGAGCACTCTTCGTGTGGCAGAAAACCATTTATGCCACCAATACCGGTTTCTAAAATATAACCTTTGTCCTCACGACTTTTAATCGCTACTTGTAATTTAATTCCAAGTTTAAGCCGATTAATATTAACATTGCAATTTATTTCAGATGGAATCATTGACAATTCATTACTTTTATTGATATTTTTAGTCAGTTTTACTTGAACTATTTGACCTTTTGAAAATAACTGATTTAATCCGGCAACTTCCTATAAAGCATAATTAATAAAAAATAATAATTTAATAAATCCAAACATCCATTATATTCTTATCGTCATTACACTGATTTATTAATTTATTATATTCCTCGGATATATTTGCAATACGACAGATACCTGTTTTATTGTGTGGTAAAGATATTAAAAGTTTATATTCGTTGATTTCTTTAATTCTTCCAAGTAGCATAGAATCTTTCTCCATAATGTATTACTAAAAAATAAATCTATTCAAATGTACATTAAAAAAGTTATTGCATACATTAAAATTGAAAAAAATCAGAACGTGAATTTTAAAAACCTATTTATATGGAATATTTAAACAAATATCTTACTTTGGAAATAGAATTTTTGAAATTATTTAATTATAAAATAAAATTAACTGTGAAAATAAAATTGATTTTTGAATTTCATGAAATAGTGTGTGAGTTTTTACATCAAAAAGGATGGTAACAATTAAAAATATAACAATTAGTTGATGATTAATTTTATTGTTATTTAAAATTAATCAACATAAAATAAGAAATTTTAAAATTACAGTTTTAGGTTTTGTAAAGATATAACTTAAGTCATTACGAATCAGTGGCGTAACTAGGGGGGGGGGACATTTGTCCCCGGGCGCCAAAATTAGGGGGCGCAAAATTAGGGAAGCCAATTTGGAACAAAAATTAAGTAATAAATTATTCTTAAGATCTAAGAGATTAATATATTTTTTATTACTTCATTAGTTTCTTAGAATAGATGTGCGTGCATTCAGAAATGTTTGAAAAAATTGATTTTAATGAGATTATAGATATTTTTGCCACGACAAAAGCCAGAAGAATTAATATTTAATGTTAAACTGTATTTTGTCTAAGTCAATAAATATTATTTATACGCTTATTAAAATCTGTTAAACCTGTTTTGTTATTCGTCATTAATATTCTTTAAAAAATTAAATTAAATATATATATATATATATATATATATATATATATATATATATATATATATATATATATATATATATATATATATATATATATATATATATATATATATATATATATATATATATATATATATATAAGGGGGCGCTAATTTCTCAGTTGCCCCCAGGCGCAAGAACCTCACAGTACGTCACTGTTACGAATACTTTTAAATGAAAATGAAAGTGGCAAAACCAGCCAACAATTAAGTTATGACAAATGAATACTGAGAATATCATCAAATTTATTACTGTATTTTCCTCGAAAATCCCTGTTTTGCTTTGAATAAATGGAACATAAACAATTTAAATGTCTGTCGACAGGTTCTAGCATTTCAGGCTTGTTAGCAACTATCTTTATGGATAACCTTGAACGAAAGACACTAATGATTTTACGCAAGATATGTAAATGATATCTTCATCACAAATATTTCATCTATTCAATGCGGTACACCAAAATATTGAATTTGAAATCGAATATCCGGAAGACGATGAATCACTCAGTCTACTTGAATTCAAATTAGGATAAAATCAGATACTCAAGACTACTCCAGACTACTCTCAGACTACTCTCAGACTGCACGTGAGTCTCTACCTGGACGAGACTTCTCTGAGCCCAACTTTCATCTATTGGCCCATCTCAAAAATTTTCTAAATACTGGATCTTTTGTTCGGCTTCTTATATATGTACTGACGTAAACTAGTTTCCCTAGAGACGATCGATCTTTGCTGATAAGAGCGCGTTCATTGCATTATATTTGTGAATCCCCTCGTTCTTGTCAGCGCAAGAATAGAATGGTTTGAGTGGTGCATTGTTTGATGACAAATTTCTAAAATGACCAGAAATAATTATGGATATTATTAGAATGACATTAATAATAACTGGCATATTAATTAACTAAAATAGATAATTGACTGACGAAAGAATCATTACTATGAGAGAGAATCAACCGAGCCCAATGATGATAATGAATGGACTATGTGATTCCTAATATCTATATAAATAAAACTAATAATCCTCTTAAAGTGAATGCTCTATTTGATAAGAATACCAAACTATTGGGAAAGACATTGTCGAGAAATCTTGTGGTAAACGGAAACATGGATACCTATTAATAAAGTAGGTCACAGATCCAATAATAATAATTCTGTCCTGGGCGAAAAAGGACTTATCATATGATGCCCGTTGTCATCTGGATTTCTTTATGTCAATAATGGTAATACTAAGAGCATAAATAATTAAAAAAATAAAAACGTTAGGTATGACGATAATATCACTTATATTGACGGCAATAATAGCGATAATGTTAATATGATTACCACCTGTAATAATAATGCTGACATTATTTCTACAAATTCCAATAATAGGAGTAAAATCGAACCAATTAATTGAAATAAGTAAAAATTAAAACATAATAATCAAAATAATGATATTATTAGTATAATAGTGACCATAGTCAAATTAATAGTGATAATAATAATGATAATAATAATAATAGTGTTGAGGTCCGTAAATTAAAATAAATTTAAATGAAATTTAGGTTAATAATTTAAATAAAAAGTAAGTGAAGAAAAAGACAAATCAAAAGCGTGATCATGCACAGAATTGATAGTAAAGGAAAGTGTGATGGAAGCAGTATTAGAAAAGGCTAAAAGCAATTGCAAAAGGCAAGAATCCGGAAATCCGAGAAAAATCAATAAATTGTAAAATCATCGAAATCGAATTGGGAAAACGGGACAGGTATAGAATAGCTAATGGTCAACCAGATGATGATTAGAGATTTATCAGAAAATGGTTGGGAAGGGTCGAAGAGCATTCAAATGTGTAAAAACAGAAAACATTAATTATTTTATTAATTGGCTAATAGAAAACCCGAGCCAATGGAGAACCCGAGAGATGAAGGAAACCCGAGCTGGGTAAAGAAGAAGAAAAGTAAACAGAAGGAAGATTTGGGCCCATTAGCTTGACACAATGATTAATTGGAAAAGAGCAAGGAGAAGATAGTGCGTGTAGAAAGGCCGGACGGGCCATTAATTATCTTTATTCGTTGGACCATTATTGGTGACAGCCGAAGCAGATACGTGGAAGCAAATGTCAAGTGAAAGATTGGCTCGGCAATAACCATTTGTCATACCGATTTCGAAGAATATATAAGGAAGGGGAAAATCAGAGCAAATCGGCATTTTGCCTCAGCTAGGGTAAGAAGAAATCGAGCTTAGGAAAAGGCAAAAACGAATTTAGGAGATTAGGGAAAAGAAGAGATAGAATAAGAATAAAAAGAGTGAAAAGGATCAAATCAAAGAAACAAAAGGAAAACGTTGGTCAAGAGAACCTAAGGGAATAAAAGGTGAATACTATCTTTATCAAAGCATCAACACCGAGCGGAGAATCGGTCAAACGTAACTTTGATTATTGAGTGTTGAGAAAAGATTGTAAATTTTGTTATTTCAATATACGTTGGGTCGTTATTGTTTTAATTTAAAGGACACGAGGAGTCAGAGGTAACCGACTTAAATTAACTAAAAACCCAACAATAGCAATGAAAAAATAAAAATTTTGACAATTGGGTTCAATTAGTGATCTGTTCTTCATTTTTCTCGAATCGTTATGTGACAAATTTTATTTAAATTTAAGATCTCAATGGCACTTAATCAATGGATCTGGGAATGATAATTATTATCATTGTTGGTTTTAAATCGTGTGCTAATAATTTAAAATTTTAATTAACATTTTAATGCTAAATATGTTGATGACTTGAGTTTAATAAATATTTTGGAAAAATTAAATCTTTACAATTTTTTTAAATTTTTTGATTTGGTGACCCACCTGGAAAGATCCCGCAACCCACAAGGTTAGGAAACGCTCTTGTTAGAAAAAAACTTTGCCCGAATCGGAAATACGCTGATAGCTATCTCAAATATGGATTTATCAGTGTTGGTACAGAGGGCATAATCGTCCGTGGCTCGCTTCGCTCACTTCGTCCCCCTAGGGCTTAGACGCAAATTTTATTTGCCAATGGGTCGCCAAAATTTTTTATTTTGTCAAGTGGATCCCTGTTAACCAAAATTGGAGACGCTGTTCTAAATGATCCAAATTAAAAAATTTAGTTAATAAAAATATTTAAGTTATAAAATAAACATTAATGATAATATTATAAGAATTTTTTTTCAAATATCACCACTGAATTCTTTTCCATTGACACTGTATTTATTAAAAAGCTTGACTATGAATTAGTAAAACACCGATATATTTACTGATTCATAGTGAAGCTTTTTAATAAATTAATGATTATAGTAAAAATGAAAAATTTACTATATAGTCAGTATTAATATCACTTAAAATTTGAAATTTAAAAGTGATAGATGTTTTAAAACATCGGAAATTTTTAGATTTATAGAAGTAATTTTCATCTATTTGACTCATTTCAGTGCATTTAAACAGATTGTAGTTTATCTATTTACAAGATTTTTAGTACTTTATGATTTTTTTGTTATTCTATTTATATTAATTGCTAATTTCAATTTTTATGTAATTTTTAATTTATCATTTTATTTTATATTTAATTTATGATGTTGAGTTATTTAACATTTTAAAAATTCTCAAACTAAATAAAATACTCATTGAAAAGTTAATTTTAACATCAAAGTAATATAATATTATATCTATAAAGCTATTTACAATGTCTTATGTTTTAAAATTATATATTTGTTTAATTTTATCATTTCTAAAATTTCCATATACTACTGTTCATTACATTATTTAAATAATTAAAATTTTCTTTATTAATGTAATTTATTATCATATTGATAATTTGTTTTTTAAAAATTATGGTTCCATTTACAAAAAATTATTCATTTATTAAAAAATTGGCCAGGGATCTTACGGTGAAGTGTGGTTAGTAAAGCATAAAGACTATGATCACAAAAAGGTATTAATATGATTTAAATTCCATTATTACTATTACATATCATAAATAAATTTAACAAATAAAATAGTTTGTACTAAAAAAAATAAGTTTTGCGAGATCGTCAGATCGCGAAATGGATGCCGCCAGACTGGAATGCCAGTTATTGAAAAATTTAGAACATCCAAATATCGTCCAATACAGAGATTCATTCGAAGAAAATAATTCATTGTATATTGCTATGGCATTTTGTGAAGGTGGAGATTTATATACTCGACTGAAAGAAAGGAAAGGCTCGCTTTTATGTGAAAAGCAAATTATTGAATGGCTAATTCAAATAACAATGGCTTTATCGGTGCGATTCGTATTTAAATTACATTTCAAATATAAATGACAGCTTTAGTATATCCACGAGAGAAATATTTTGCACAGAGATCTCAAAACCCAAAACATTTTTCTAACAAAGTCCATCATTAAAATTGGAGATCTCGGCATTGCAAAGTAAGCAATTTTAATGCCAATACAAAGAAGGAAATTTAAAACAAATAATTCAATACATTAAAAATATATTAAAAATTATATTGAGATTTTTAAGAGATTAGAATCGATTTTAAAAATTTTAATTTATTTTAATTTAATTGGTTATAATTTATTTGATTTATCCAAATCGTTTGAAAACACTTTTTGTTGGATTTAAAAATTATAAAAATATTTAAAATGAAATAACGGAGTACATTATTAATTAATTATACAAAATATTTTCAAATTCTTAGTTAAATAAAAATTTTAAAATGTAATTAAAAATTTTTAAAAATTTAAATTTCGATAAAGTTGATTTTTAAAGATATGCTGAGATATGCTAATTTGATCAATATGCAGAATTTTTTAAAATTATTAATTGAATACAAAATTAAAAATTAAATATTAAATTTATTGGGTTAATATTTATTAAAGTCGATTATCTCTGACTTCTCGTGTCCTTTTCCAATCAAATTTAATAAAAAATATTCAACGTTTAATTAATAGTAATATTTTTTCATTATTGTTGGTGTGGAGACATACAACTAATTCGAATATAGATTTTATTCAAACGGACATTGAAATAAATAATGGATATATTTGCTCCAGTAGTCAATGCTCCAACGAAAGCACGGACACTTGATCTGGCGATTGTTGATGATCTTGAATTTTGGTATGTAGACTCTAGTATCGTACGATGTGAAAGTATTTAGATCTTTGTCTGGAATAACTTTGTTAATTAACTTCTTTTGGCTGGTTCTCGTAATGAATTTTATCAGGAGATTCCCTAGAATTGAGAATTAGTATTCTAAGGAAAATTTCTTTGGTTGAATAGAAGGTGTTGATGATCAAGATCATCATCAGAGAGATCATAGCTAAGAAAACGAAGGCTTCAGTTTCTTGAATGTCTGACATATTTTCTTTATTGGTTCTGATGAGAGTTAACGTTTGAGATTTCGAATGATTCATGAATTGTTTTATATCGTTAGTTATTTTTGAAAAGAAAAGATTATTTAAACAACGATTTTGATTTGATTTAGTTACAATTAATTTAATTTTAATTTCATTAATTTAATATATTTTAAGTTCAATTATTAAATTGATAAAAGTTGGAGTCAGAGGTACTACAGTTGGGTTATTATTTTTTGTAACTTTTTCCTATTTTTTTTACAAAAACAAACTTGTTTCGACCATCTGAAAGTTTGTTGGAAACTGTCGCTCCTTTTATAGGGCTTTTACTTTTTCTCGTGCTTAATTATTCGTAACTCAATTATCAAACTTCCCTTTCAAAATTCTACAATAAAAATCTACAGATCAGGTTTGAGTTTACCAAAATTCGAAAATGAAAATTACTTAAGTCCTAATTAAATTGGATTTGTTTTCAAAAAATTAAATCTAATTATTCTTATTTTTATCAATTAATTATATAATTAGTTTTATGAATAACTTTTTCTGGGGACTCCAATTATTATATTACGACTCATCTCATTATTTTCCATCCGCTCATATCTGTTTCCATCCAAAATATTAATTTTTTCAAATTTTTAATTAATATTTGCACTTTATTTGTTTTTTGAATTCTAACAATTTGTAGCTTTTTATAGATTTTTACACATTTTTCTGTGCCTTTAAGCTTTATTTTGCACAAATCTAAACAACCCAAACATTATACCCAACACAAATTTTCGGATTTGCTTTCATCAAGTGTTATTTTTAGTAAAACAATAAATGAAATTTCACAAAAACATAAAATAAATATATCTAACTATAATATTTATGTTATAACTTTTTTAACTCTGTAAGTCTTTATCTTAATTACCATCATACGATATTATTGTAATTCAAAAGCCTTTGTTTTGTTTTGTGAATAAAGCGTGAATATTATACCAGCCTGTATTTCATATCGATTTGTATAAGATTTTTATATAAAAACTTTATAAATAAACTAGTTCTACCTCTCAACTTCGCTTAGTATTTGATTTCTTGTATATATTAATTGCTAGGGATTGTAAATTTACCGATTTTTTCATTTACCGGGAAATTTTTGTTTCTAAAAGATAAAATAAAGTTGCCAAAAAAACAAGTTTAAATTTCCATTTCATGAGTTTTATTTCAAAAATATAAAATATGAAAAATATGAAGATTAATGTATTATTATAAATCTAAACCAACTATAATAATATTTTAGAAACAAATAAAAATAAAGTAAAAAAATAATAATGACACAGAAATAGCTTTATTAACTAATAGTTTTCTATTTATTAACATATTTTAAGAAATAGCTCCTCAAAAAACTTAAATTATTTAAAGTCCTATCCCCTAATTTTGTTTTTATTTTTGTACAAAATAACTCAGAGCCCGAGAATACCCTTTCTGAATCAACACTTGTTGGACGAATTGTCATCAAATAATCATATACTATTTGAATATACTTTCCTCGTATTTTCTCATGGCGGAAGTACTCCAATTCTTTTTTCAAGATATATTGTCATTTTTTTGTTTTTTTGTTGTGGAACTGATATTTCCTGGCATTCTGTTTTTTGTTTTATCAGATCGTATAATTTCTGCTTTATAGGCATTTCTACATTAACTGTTGAAGTGTCAATATTTTTATTATCTGACTCTAAACTGGTATCCAAATCAGTATGATTTAACTGAATCTGACTATCAACAATAATAATCGAAAGTATATCCACAATACTTTTGATTAGTGTTGCTTTATTGGTGATATGAAAAATATCGTAGTTTTCCTGATTCGAAAAAAACCAAATTAGGGTCTGTCAAATATTGCAGAACATGGAGTACTCGATTTGGTAAGTGGAACGTTAATATCAAATGTAATAGCATAATAGTAAAATAAAAACTTACCTTAGCTTTCAAAACTCGCATAAAATACAAATGTAATATAAAGTAATTTATTTATAAAAATTATAACTTTTTGTAAATCGTGTAAATGACTCGTAACTCTTACTTTTAGGTATTTATAAATATGATATTTTACACATAAAAATTTCTAGCAAGGATTTTTAATTTACCGAATTTACCGGTAAATTTACTGAGTGTTTTTTGCCAATTTTTACCGGTATACAATCCCTATTAATTACATATTCATTATACACTGAGAACGCCAAAAAATTGATATTTACCAAAAAACAAATCAAGTCATAATTCATAAGATGTCTATTTCAACAATTCGTACAAAATGTTTTTGGTTTGTGTTTCTGCATCTGTGACAATGTATAATTCGCCGTCCAACATATTCAGAAATAATGATTATTGAATCCAGGGACAATAAAAAATGTCATCTTGAATGAATATTTCATAGCCCTACAATCTATAGTGGAAATGAGATTGCAAGTTAAAAATATTTCTGTTGGCCTAGAAATTTTAAACCAATTTTTTTTGAGGCCAGAGATTACAATTCGAGAGTTTTTGTAGATTTTGACCAACAGATTTCCTTTTTGTATTTAAAATTTATATTTTTATGATTTTAGACGCCATAAGCATTATATATGAAATATCCTCATACATGTTTATATTTAATTGTTTAAAAATTGAAAATTTGGAGCTTATTCAATGTCCAAATGTGTGTATTTTTATTATAGAAATTTTGTAAACCATGTTTTTTTTCAACAGCGATTTTTCTATCTTTTTATAGTGTAAGCCATTATTTAATGTCGTGAATCCAATTTAATGTCAGTTCTGGCTATGACACACACATGCATACATTATAGATTATTATTTTTATTATTAAAGTTTTGAACGAAATTGTAATTAAGATTTGTAGTGTATTATTATTTTCGTTATTATTGTGTTTATTATATAAAAAATTAAAAAAAACTATATAGTGTAATTTCCTATAGTAAATTATTACTATAGAGAATTACGAATTACAAATCACAAATTTCAAATAAAAAATAATCAATAAAAAATTATACTAACAATAAAAATTATTTCCCGAATTCTTATCATTCAATATCCCAACGTCTTGGTTAATTTAACCTCGAGCCACTCTGAAAATCCCAATATCAATTATATTATAGAAAAACCCAACATTTTATTTCAATAAAGATTTTATTATTATTATTGTCGGTTATTTTATAATCCTATAATTTTATTATTAGCATATATTTTACATAACACAGATACACCCAGCAGTCCCGAAACAGATTTTGAAAGAGGCTCTGCTGGGCACTACAAGTTCTTCCACAACATACACACAATTAATTATTATGTATACATACAGCACTATAAGCTAAGCATAGTAATAATAGTAAGTTTTTTTTATTTATATTATAAAAAGATAAATACATGTCATTTAGAAGCTTCTCGATATACATAAGGATATAAATTTAGGGCATAATAATTTATTTTGTGTATTTTAAATTATTCAATATGTAATTTAGGAATTTTTCAAGGTCTTTATCACATTTTACCTTTCCATTGGTAATAGAGAAGCAAAGGGGCGTAATATAAATCATTTAAATTTCAATTTAAAACCCTAACCCTAGAAAAACTTTAGGAAAATTTAAGATATAAGCATCGAAAATTGTAATTTATAAAAATAATATTAAATTAAATATACATATTTTTAGATATTCAGAAAATAATTAAAAATATTGATCGAAGTCAGGAAACAGGGAGAAAATTACTACAATCACATAAAAGAAATTTCTCGAAATTATTTGTTAATCAAAACATTTTAGAACATTTAATTAAAAAATTTTAGCTTAAAAAATTTAATAAATCAACATTTTTGAAAATTAATCATTAATGACCTGGAATTCTTAATAAAATTTTATTTCATAAAAAAATTTAAAAATGTAAATTTAATAAAAAATATAACTTGTAACATACCATATGTGCTTTTGTGTAGCAGATTCAATTTGAAAATGATTTTATTAATACTTTTTATCATATCATCACATGTTTTGCTTTTGAACTCATATGACAGCGTGACCAATTTTGTGCTTATTACCGTGGCTGCTTTCAAAATGAAATCATAAGTGAAGTGGGGTTTCGTTATTTTATTATTATATAATAAATTTGTATAGTGATTTACAAATTTATTTTATCATTAGTTATTTTTAGTCCTTTTTATTTAGAAGTAATTTAAACAAATAAATCCCATTTCAATGATTTTAGAAGTTAACACTTAAAACTATTATGCGGAGGTTTACGGCTAATTAGGGTTTGAAGAAATTCCTAAAATTTATTTCATTTATAAACTTAAAATATTAACGTTTATAATCAAAGAAATGAAAATTAAAACAGGCTAAAAACATTTGATCAGCAGCTGTATTATTTAACCATGTGATCTTAAAGCTAATGTGATACTTATTTACAGCTTCCTTTTACAAAAATATTTTACAAAACAAAATTTGAGCGTTGACCATCAAAGCTGATGACCTCAAATATTTATTAAGTAACTAAATTTTTATATTTTATGATGTGAAAATTATGTCTTCATAACAAACTTGTGCTTATTATTGCAAAAGTAAACATGAGTATCGTAGTTAACCTATGTAAATTTAAATATAGTAACATACGTATATTTATTGGTACAACAAATGCGGTTTTTAATATTTGTTTTTAGAACCAATTTACTATGAAATTGCCACAAATTGTCATTTGTTTAATACAGGGTTTCTCAACCTAGGTTCCCGGAAAACCTAAAGTTCCGTGAAAAAGAATTGATGAATAACCATTTCTTATGTAAATGTATTTTAATTTAATTTCATTGTTTTTCAAGTGTCAATAAAATGGTTATCGTAAAGTTATCGTAATCTGGTTTCTTCTTATACAACCCAGTGTTTCAAAATCATAATCTTAGGGCATTAAATTGATAGAGAACCTTTACTTACAGATCCCGGTGATTATCTAGTAAATAAAGTTATAAATAAAGTTAAATAGAAAATCATTTCTTTGTCTTAAACGTACCAGATTCCAAAGAGAAAAGTAAAAATTACCATTTAATTAAAGAAAGGTTTCAACTAACTAGTAAATTGAACAATCATCATCACGGAGAAATGAGTCAGGAAGTCTAAACATGAGCTGAAAATATTGATGGGCAATCACTGATAACTACATAATAGTTTGACCAAGACAGGAGCATGACAACTAATGACGAAATATATTACTAAAACCCCTGAAACATCAGTACCCTTTAAGCAGAATAATCAGTTTCAAAATATTTCGATTGTTATCCAAGTCTTTCACATACATGCGTTATCCGTATCAGTTATCAATTTTAAACGTATTTTGAAAGGTTGTTAAGCCAGAACGTGTTAAAAATAAAGATATTGTTTCTTCTGATACGATCTAGTATTTCAAAATCATAATCTTTGGGCATGAAATAGATAAAGAACTTTTACTTGCAGGTTTCGGGTATCTGTCTAGCAAATAACGCTATTAGTCAATATGCTATCGTTTGATTTGTCTTAAACATATCCAATTCCATAAAATAGTGAAAATTATCATTTAATTAAAGAAAGGTATCAACTAACTAATGAATTGAACAATCATCAACACGAACTGGGAAGTCTAAACGTCAGCTGAAAATATTCATGGGTAATTACTGATAACTACATAACAACTTGATTAAGACAGGAACATGACAACTAATAACGAAATATATTACTAAAACCATTGAAACATTAACACCACTTAAGCAGAATAATACACCATTTCCAAATAAAATTTACTATATGCAGAAAATTTGGACATATTACTCATGTGACATTTATGTGGTTGCATAAAAAATACACAAATCGTGATTAATTCAAAATTGTGTGATCATTTCTCATGTTTGTGGATAGAACCGGATGTATTTCGCTTTTACTCCGTGATTTTGACTGTATTTCCCTAGCAAGTATGTCTGTATGCATCGGATCTTGTATATGTTTTTCTGCTTATAACAGATTGAATTTGGAAATGGTTCAAGTTCCAAAATATTTTCATCGTTGCCTGTGTCTTTCACAAACAAATGAATATTTTGCCGCAAGTGACCACCCTTATAAATAATGCATTCGTTGCTTTATCAGGTTTTGTTTTAATAAATTATGTATTTTTACTGAATTAATGACACTTAATTTAATTTTTTAAATAAATATTTATTATGTATTTAAGCACATAAAAATGAAATTGCATACACGAATATCTCAATTTGCATCCATAATTGGTTCTGCAAAACTGCTACTCAAACCGAGAGGACGCAAAGTGATGCGGCATTGATATTTGGATTTCAATCTCACATTTTAATTTAATAGTTTTACAATATTATTTTTTGATTTCGATTATTACTTTAATATATTTTGATTATTATATGGCCTCCATACATTAAACAATACATTATTTTGTCGACTACCTAATATTATACATTTCTTTTCTAATACTGAACAGACTAAATTATATCCCATTACCAAATAATAAATAGTTCAAAAACGAGTATAGATGATTATATATGATAGTTTTATTTGTTGTTTATTTCTAAAAAATAGGAAAACTTAAAACTAAGTAACTTAATCATTTCAAGGCAACTTGAAAGCAAATATGACATGGCGAAAACTGTGATTGGCACCCCATACTACATGAGCCCGGAATTGTTTGAGAAGAAACCTTATAATTTTAAAGTAAATTTAATTATTTCAATATTTTGTTGGTGAAAATGTGTTTGTAGTCAGATATTTGGTCACTTGGCTGTGTGACTTATGAAATGGCAACTTTAAAACACGCCTTTAACGCAAAAAACTATACTGCACTTTCATACAAAATTCTGATGGGTCAGGTAAAACATATAATTATAAATTAAAATATTATTTATAATTAAAAATCAAATAAAATTGATTGTCCCAATTTTTTCTTAACGATTCTACAATATTTCAAAGAGTTGACAATTTCTGAATCTAATAAATTAAAAAATCTTTGAGATATATTGCATGATGTGTAAAAATTTAGAATTTTTAAACTTTGTAATTTCGAAAACTTTACATGTTATCTTGTAAAGTATTAAATTCTGTGCCAAACCATCAAAGATGCTTTGAAAACTCTTGAGTAGATCACTGGGAAAATTAAAAACTTCGAAAATCAGTAATGATCCGAAAGTTTAGACATAATAATTTGGAAAATTTGATTTATTTCATGAATCCAAAAATTTATTGAGAAATATTAAATTTTGAATTTTTTTGTTTTAAAACGCGCACCAAATATTTAATCAACACCTAATTATGGTTAAAATAATTTAACTTTCAATTATCACCAAAATTTAGACCATTTTCTTTGATTTTAACAAATTTCTTTTAAATCGTGCTCTGCCAATTCCCCAAACGTTCAGACATCAAATGTAAATCTTATCAAAATTTTAACAATTATAGCTGATTTAAACTTAGTTGCAATTTACACCTGGCAAATATTTTCTGCTCTTCAGCATAGTTAGAATTTTTTCAATTTATTTTCTCTTCATTTTCATGTATCAACAAATTTAAATTATTGAAAGATTCTTAAAATAGTTCTTATCAAGTGTTATTTCATGTGGTAAAATACAATTGATAAAGGCCGTGCCGGAAATTCGTGTATTTTTAAAATTTATTGAATATGTAATCTTAAGAAAATGAAGATAAATATTTTAAATTGTTTTTTTAAAAATTAGTCAATGTTAAATAGTGACGATATAATCAAAATTTATTTTAAAAAAATAGTAAAATAAAAATTAAACTTATCCCTGAAAATTTTAGATATTACATTCATTTTAATTCGTTTCAAATTTTCGTAGCTGGGGAGCCTTCTCAAAGTATAATAATTTACACGGAACCCAGTGTTTCACTAATTGCTTGTTGCCAACTGACAATAACTAGTATCAAACAAAAATTAAAACAAACATTCTCAAAACTAATTCTGTACCTTAACCTTTTCAATACTGTAGGGGCATATTGTCCATGAGAATTTCTAATAATTACTAAAATAATTTAAATGCTTACAAATGCATTGGGATCTGGGATTTTAGTACTGTATGGTCATAGGCTCGTAAACAAGTCCAAACATGTCTGCTTTGTTGCAGTTTGCTGTCTGCTTTTTTCTTTTCTATAAAATTTTGTCAGTCTAGATGTTGCTATTAATTATTAAAATGAAAAAATCGTATTGAAAGGGTTAAAGGATAAATATATTCTTCAGTTCAGCGCTAATGGTGGGATTGGTTTTCAAACTACGTAATTATTTGAAATTTCTATAAAATCCAGAATAAAAAATTTAAAAATTGTCTTTCATAATTTCTACCAATCTTAAATTGAATAAATTTCTAATGGATAATAAATATAGATGAAAGATATGTTTTTAAATTTAGACTCCCGATATGCCTTCAAAATACAGTAAAGAATTGATAAATCTTATACAAGCAATGCTCAATAAATCTCCAGAAAAGAGACCAAGCACCGGGAAGATATTGTGTAATAATTTCATTCGGGAACATATACAAATGTTTGTTGAACAGTCTAAAAGGTAAATAATTTTATTATCAAAAATTTAAATATTGCATGAATTAAAACAAATTATTTTTTCATTTTAGTTTATTTAACCCATTAACGCCCAAAAGAAAACTACACGTAATCTAAGAGGTCTATACATATGAATAAAGTAGTGAGATATCGGTAGTGAACATAAAGTAGTGAGATATCTACTGTTGAAATGAGTCACTACTTCCAGGATAATCATTATAGAAAATCATGAAATCATGCCTTTAACAAGTGTAGCCATGTAAGTACAGTGGGTGGTAATGGGTTAAACAAAATAATATATTTTACTTATTATATTGGAATTTCTATAATGTATATATTGCTCACAAATTATAAACAAAATATTGAAATCTATCTCAAACGTGTTTCACCCGTGTCTCTATCTGAATACTAGAAAATTTAAATATTTTAATTCTTTGAATCACAACAACTTTTCCTTATTTTCGGAAATGTCTCTAATAAAATAAACATACAATTTTTTCAACTCAACCGAGGCTTAACATGTTATTTTCGTGACTGTCAGATTAGGTGTTTTTTTCCCAAAAGAAAATATTAATGTGGTCAAAATTACAATATAAATAGGCAAATAATTTTACTTCCGTATATATTCACGGGTTGCAACTGGTCTTTTAAAATAATTAATTAATTAGTTTGTATTTTTACAATTACTCTTTAACTAAAATAAAATCTGGAGTTTCAAAATATAATAATGTGTCTTAATATTTGACAGAAACTTTGGCAAACCTTGTCGCCATCGAAAAACTTCGTCGTCGAAAAATATACCTCAAGAATTGCCCAAAGAACCATACAATTACAAAAACAAGTCACAGAGAAATAAAGAATCGGAAATATCAAGTGAAAATAATGACAAATTAAAAACAACAATCGCTACGCCGACTTTGAAAAACCATGACGATGAGTATGATGACAATGACGACGTAGTTGTCGTTCATTCTAGCAATGACTCACATTCGAAAAAGTCATCAAATAGCAGTTTAAAAGAAAACAATGCAGATTCGAGGAAATCTAGTAAAACCGATTTGGAAATTGAGGTTTGTTTTACTGATAGATATTTCAAATGGAACCCATAATTTTAAATAACTCATTCATATTATAAAAGAAAACAAATCCATAAATAATATTTAATGAATTAATAAAAGTATTTCACTAATGGAATAAAATAACAAGGATATAAACACTCCCCAAAATACACGCCTAAAATAACTTTACGAAATAAAGTTGGTTCATTTTTACTTTTAACTGCTTTATTAGTATTAAGTGATGATTTCTTGGTAGCAGCATTTATTATTTAAAACAATAAAGTGATAATTTAAGCCTTTTGCTGCGAATAATGTATTTAATGAAAAAACTTTCGACTATAAGATAGTCCTTATTTATCATTAACTGCTTTATTATTATAATGATGACAATTAAGACTTTTTTTACAGACTTTAGTGTTTTTGTACAGAAATGATAGTTGACTAGCACTTTTCTTTCAGATTTCATTGTAATATTTTAATTATTAAATTATATTGTCATTAGTTTCATTTGTCTAAACATTTTATCAATACAAATTTATTTATTTTTCATTTAATGATAAATTTAACTTTTTCGATATATAAACATTTAACCCTTTGAACGCGTTAAACGAAAAATAAGATTGGATCTGAAAAATGCAAGTTTTTCATAAAAGTAAAGTATTCTATAAAATTCCTTTTAATTTTTAATTTTACACCAAAAATTAGTTGTCATGTTATATTTCGGGGAGAGGGGGCCTCACGATTTACGTGTCCAAAGGATTAATTAACATGAATCGAATACTTTTTGATACTTTAAGTGTTTTAAGAAGTTTTATGCTGTTATTATGCTTTTATTTATTATAGCAGATTTATTCACCAGTATTCGTAAATAATGTAATGATTAAAATGTTTTTTTAAAAAGAATCTAAAGAAAGTGAAAATAAATTTTTGTGCCACACTAGTTTCATAATGGAAACATTTTATATTAAACACCAATGTTAGTTTTGATATGACTGTAGTGAATCTTCAACAATTTTATATTGATGATATTCCTAAATTATTGAAATGTATGTCACGCAATATTAAAATATGAAAGTAATTAATTATTTACTGTTAATTACAATTTATATTAATTCTATATTATCTATAACATTGTTTTTTGTATAACACTTCAAAAAACAATATCTAAAATATCTAGCATTTAATTGAATCATTTTCTATATTTCTTTATAGAATTCGAATAATTTATATATACAGTCAACCCTCACTAATCCGAAAAATTAGAAATCGATTTCCTTTCGAATTGTGAATTAATTCGGATAATGAAGGAATTTAAAATCTATATGAACGCCAGATTAATGATGAAATTATTAAGAAAAAGACAATTATTTATTTAAAAAATCATCTAAAGTTTTTTGTAGAGTTTTCATTTGAATGAATTTCTGTAAATCATCTTTGACTTTTTTTAAATTTTTTACTGTATCATTGGTTATTTTTTAAGTAGAGCTGTTTGAAGAATAACTTGTTTTGATGACAATTTCAATTGCATGGAATAAATTTCTTGGACTTATGTTGTAACTTTCATCGACCCACCATCTTCAGCACTAAGTACAACATCTATAATAGTGTATTCTTCTTGACACAGTGCAACTATTTCATCATCATCAGTGAGTTATTCTGTTTGAATCATATCCTCTTCAACCATTATTTGGTCAAGGTCATTCTTGTGTATCTCAAGAACGGGATCTGATGACAAGTTTTCTTCTGCATAATTTTAATTGATCCACTAGCATCTGAACATAAAGCTATGGTTATTCTAACTTTAGATTGTCTTATGCCTTTTATTTCACTTGATGAAATCGTTCTTGTAGGAAATGCTTGAACAAAAAGTCCAGCTTCATCCATATTGAGTATAACTTCTGGGTCAATTCCTGCCAATTTTTCAAACCAAATTTCAAACCATTTTTTTTTCTATGAGTTGAAACATCAACATCATTCATTGAATTTGCTTCTCCATGGAGAACTTTCCAATTTCAGATTAAATCGAATTTTGAATCTATAGAGCCATCCTTTGCTGAATTGCAGGTCATCAACATTTAGTTTTAATTCAAATTCCTTTGTTTTTGTAATGATAATTTCATCAGTCACAGTAACCATTTATCGCATCCATTTGAGATATCCATTCGATCAATGAATTCTCAAGCAGAGAATGGATTTTCGATGATAGTTTGGAGAAAGTGTTTGAGTTTTCACAATTTTCCCATCTCTCTTTATTTTTCAAAATTTCTGATAACGTAGAAATTCCTAAGTCCAGGTTTAATTCTCTTCTGATAATTTGAGACAATTTACTCAACGAAATTTTCTTCGATTCCTTTATTGCACAAATTTTTATCTTTTGATGAATTGTAATTTCGTTTCTTTTTCTAGCCATATGGATTTTTAATTTAAATAAATTAAAATTGTAAACATTTAAACAATATTAATCCGAAACTTTTAAAAATTATTAGAAATTTAATTCAAAAAAGAGCTTTCCGATTGAAGTTTCGGATTAATGAATCAAATTTTTTCTGGAAACGTTCGAAAATTGACGAAATAAATAACTTTTTTCGGACTATGAAGTTTTCGGATTATTGAATTTCGGATTAATGAGGGTTGACTGTATATATAAATATATTATGAACATTACAAGCTTTGTGATATAACAAACAAATAATAAACAAACATTGTTTGTCATAATCAGTGGAGGTCCCAATAGTAGACTAGTTTCGAGCTTTTGGATCTTGTCAGTATTATACCGGAAACCAGAAAATTTTTCTTCATGTCAGGTAAGTATACAAAAGTATTGAATCAACTTCATTGCATACTTTACTTGTCAACTATCACATCGCTTACTTTATAGAAAATCTGTAGACTTACAAACATGGCATATTAAAAATCATATTCACCTCTGCGCACTAATAAAATTAGTCGAAACACAGAAACTGTTTGCAAGCGCATCCGATTACCTTTAGAATCTAATTTTCAAAGTAAGGGTGTAATATTTTTTGTCGGATGTCTCAAAAATTATTATTCCAATATAACAATTTCACATTGTAGGTAGGATTAAATCAAATGAGTATATTTTAAATTTCTTTGTAAAATTATAAATATAATAAATATAATTTTATTTTCATTGCAATTTAATAAAATGTAATCATCTTTATTTTTAAGTTTCAAAAAGGATTAGGCAATTCTGAAGATAAAGTTGTAACACATCCATATAAACAAGATGAAAATTTAGTGCGATCTCGAAGTTCTAGTTCAAATCTAGTTGCCCCAAAAATTATCCAATCAGAAATATCCAAAGAATCATCACCAAATAACGTTGCCCGAGCAAAACGGCGACAGCAGAAACGCGAACAAGGTAAGTATAATATTTATTAAAAGATATATTAATTAATAAACTAAACATCTTTTTGTCATATTTTAATTTTTTTGCTACCACTTTCCATCTATTCTACTGTTCTGATAAACCTTTTTTACTTACTTTCCTACTTGTAGCTATTGTTTAACTCTACTTTTATTAATTATCTTGTGATCTTTTATTTTAATCTTATATGTTAATTTTATTATTATAATCAACTACTGTTTTAATTGTAAATTCTTTGCACAAGAACTTCAATAGTTGTTGCACTACGATTTACAATACCATATATTCTTTCTGGGCTTTTGTGCAAAGGGATATTGCAATTGGTCTGAAATACGATTCAAATATGTCAACTGCTTCTTTCATTAAATATATATTAATTACATTATACTATATATTAATTAAATATATATAATTAAATATATACTCTAAAACTCGAATGAATCTCCCACGGGGGTTAATTTTTTGTAAAGGACTTTTTCAAAAAATACAGGAGGTGGGGAATTATTTGAAGTATTATAAAAAATTAAATGAATTTAAGCAAATTTTTTTTCATCCTCTATTTCAGAAAAATTGAACTCTGAAACATTATACGTAGATTTTTTTTTCTTTCTTCCTCCTCCTTGAAGTCTAAACTTATTTGGATCTGATTGCTGAAATTGATTACGTGAAATTGAATAGAAATTCACTTTTTTTAAAGTCATCAATAAAGTATAAAACAACATTATGTTTTCCTCTGAGTTATATTTAAAAAAATATATTATGATTTGTATCTCCGGATTCTGGAATTGGTCCTAATTTTTGGAATTTTAATTATTTTAAATTTAATCCAAACCAATTATATTTTGATAAAACTCTTTTATTATTGATATTTATTAAGTAAATGTATCTATTAATGAATTTAGATGTCGAAAACAATCTAGGCACTTTAAAACTAAACAATAATAAGGTCTTAAGTTAATTTAAGACAATAAAAATTAATCACTTCATCATATTTACAATTATTTTTAATTCAAGTACGCTTTTTAAGTAAAATCTAATAATAATTACATAAATATCAGAAAAAATTTCGGTTCAGCTTTTATAACTATTTTTTACTAACATTTGATAAAGATTGTCCCAAAAACTCGTATTAAATATAAAACAAAATATTGATTTATAGTCTCAAAGGAAATGAAAAATTTGAATTACAAAGTTATCAAATTTTGTGATAACTGACATAATTTATAAATAATATTTATTATATAGTTTAATTATATATTTATATATTTATATTAGTTATGTTTTCAACATTAATATAATCGTCAATATCAAAATAATAAAATATCAAAATATATAAATTTAGAATAAAACATTTCCATATTTTATATAAATTTGAAATTACTTTTCATAGGATAAAATAGTAATATCAGGTTTCAGGTTTCGTTTTATCTGTAAACTCTGCTCTGACTGAGTTCTTAATTTATGTGAAATACGAAAATGTACATTAATAACAAAAGGTAATAGAAAATCGTGAAAATAATCGTTGGACATGCTAATATTCTAATGAATTTCCCCAAATATTCACAATCTTTTTTTTATTATCAAACAAGGATCTAATAATTTCATAAATACTATTTGTAATTCATCAATCTTGTTTGAACACATCAACTTCATCAAGTTTTAGGAAACTCATTCAGCTTCTAAATGTCATACAAATTTTGCAATACCATCCTTTATAAATATTATTTCTAAGTGATCTGCTGTTTCCTAAACATTCATATTTATATTATAAGAAAGCGCCACTGAAAAATTCGTTTCACGATATATTTCGACAGTTTTCCTGTCATCATTAGGTAGGATATAATAACTATAGAAATTATTGAAGAAATTTATTAATTATAATAATTATATCAAATTTTTTAATCTTTAAAAATTATAAAAATTATAATTCAAAAATGACAAGTAAGGAGGAAAAATTATTAAGCTAAAAAATTTTGCTTAATATTTCTAAGTAGGTCAACTAGTATTTTATGTAGGTAACGAATCTTTACGTTTTTCATTGGAATTTTTATGTTTTTCATGGATTTATTATGTATTTTACGTCAAAATTACTCAAATTTTAAGTAGGTCAAGTCATCTTTTAAACATAGTCCCCGTTCGCGCAGTATATAAAATAAGTAGGTCACAGGCACACATAAATTCTATAAAGTTTATTATTAATTTAATAAGTATGTCACAGACACACACACTCGCAATAAACATTATCCCAACTGCACAATATATTTGAAAGGTCCTAACTATGTATGATATTAACTAATGGCTTATTTCTCAAGGTATTGCAAGGCTCATTTTGACAGTTTTTTGGGTAGTCAAAATCCAAAAATAATATTTTTAAAATTAAAGCCATGTCGAAAAATGACCAAATTTTTGGTGTGTAGATAGAGTTGTATGTGCTCTACATTATGGTGCTACTTAGACCTTCGAGAATTCAACCATGGTGAATCAAAACCTTCAAAGGGTAAAAATATTTTATTTTTTCAAATATGCTTTTAAAGATTGGGATCATGCATTACAAGGCTTTACAAGGTCGAAGGTCGCCTAGATCTGTGACATATTTATTTATTTATTTAAACTATATGACCTACTTATTTTATATATTGTTCCAGCTGGGACTATATTTTTTACGAGTATCTGTGTCTCTGACTTACTTATTTATTATTAATGAAACTATATGACCTATTTATTTTATATACTGTTCTAGTGGAGACTCTTTTTACGAGTATGTGTCTGTGACCTACTTATTTTGAAAATCTATATGACTTACTTATTTTATATATTATTATAGAGAGGACTATGTTTTTAACGAGTATGTGTGTCTGTGACCTTATTATTAATAAAACTATATGACTTATTTATTTATTAAAACTATATGAATTACTTATTTTATATACTATTCCATTGGGTGCTATGTTTTAAAGATGACTTGACATTTATTTATTAATAATAAATCTAAATAGAATGTATGTGTGTCTGTAACCTACTTATTGACTAAATCAATATGACCTACTTATTTATTTATAAAATCTATTTTACCTACTTATTTAGTTATTAAAATTATATTACCTACTTATTTTATATTTTTTCAGTAGGGTCTGTTTTTTACGAATGTGTACCTGTAACCTACGTATCTTATATACTATGCTAGCTGGGGACTGTGTTTTAAAGATGACTTGACCTACTAAAAATTTAAGTAATTTTGACGTGAAATACACAACATCCATGACCTAAATAAATTACTAGTTGACCTATTTAAAAATATTAAGTATTAATTTTGTGCCAGTTGGAACCAAAACATCTACTATTATATCATTTTTTCATTTTATTAAAATTGTATTGAAAGAAATTTGCCCTGTATTAGCATCTGATTTTGGTTCTTCTGAAACAAACTTGCTTTTTAAAGTGAAATTCTTTTTTACACTAATAAACATATCGTTTAATTTTTTGAACTTTATAAATTTTTTTTATGTAAAGTAGAAGGCGGCTGCCGTTAATCACACTTATAGTTATTGTTTTAATGCACCTGTTTCAGCTATTTGTATTCAACAATGTCTATAAATTTTAGTAAATAAATTTGATTGTGCGAATATAGATTTTTCCATACCCCCTCCCAAAAAAAAATTTCCTACACGGTAAAAGATTCTTCTTAAAAATCAATTTAAAATATAAAGCATCTATTTTGTTGTTGAGATACCTAAATAATCATTAAAGTGATCAAAATGAGTTGGTAAAAGGTATAAAATAAAGGGTGTGATACGCCAGAAATTTGAGAATCGAGAGCAAGTGGAAGAAAGGGAAAAACAAAAAGGAAAAGATAAAGAATCGATAAAATCAAACATTGAAATACTAAAGGCCATTATTATTTAACAAGTACGAATTGAAAGAGAAAACAAAAACAAATAACTAACGAAAACAGATAACGAATAGACCTGCGGGAAGTCAGAAAACTAAAAAAGAAACAAAGAAATCAAATAAAATTGTACATCTTGATAGTTGCCTAAGATAACAATAAAGAGTCCAGTACCGGTTTACCTTTACTGAAAAACTGATATTACCGATCAATTACCATTATGAGGGTAAATGTAACCTTCTAAGTTGTGGTAAAAAGAATAATATGTAATAGATGAAGTACCAGCCGGGTGCAATGCTCATCTACAAAAATGGTTTTGTTTCAAAATTCTAATCCTATAAAAAACGGCAGTTATATTAATAATACAATAAAGATATCTAGTGATGAATATCTTGCAAATAATATGGTGAAGAAAATATCTCAATACCTTAATAACAAAGTTGATAACTCTTTGCAGTTTTATTTCGGTTTATCTTTTTACGCAATTTGAAAGTGAGTTTATTAAAGGCTGGGTTTAATAGCTCGAGGATTCTCAGATATACCTAAATCCACAAGTGGAGTGTCGAATATGATTTAAATCTATAGTAAAAGAATTCAATAGCAGTTTAGAAATGACTTCTTATAATTAGGAAAAGAGTATCAAAAGTTCAGTTTAAGTTTTGATGAGTGGACATCAGTTTGCAACGAGATATATTTAAACTCAAATCTTCATTCTGACAAAGCTACATGAAATTTAGGACTTAGCTGTATAAATGCAACTATGCCAGCTGAGAAATTTATCCGAATCATTAGTTCAAAAAACACATTTTTGATTTATCCCTTCAATCAGATGGCGCATCAAACTTGTCTGGCGGATGGTATTCAGTTAGCCGTAATAGGGCTTCTATATTTTCATCTTGAAAATGATTTATAAAATGATATAGAAGACGACATCGACGGAGTTGATGAAACTCTTATTTGTGATAATGAAGAACAGGAATTGGATTTAAATTTACAAATAGACAATAAAAAAATGATAAATTACAGACGCATCTCAAACAGGAATTCGGCTGAGAACTTATGCTAATATTAGATTGTAACATTAGGGGGAAGAATAGCTTTTGAGAATTTCAAAAATAAAATATTTAGGTGAGTCAACAAAGTTTATAGGGGGTATTAGAGGTTCGATGGAGTACACAAAAATTTTGGGTACCCAGTGAAAAAGTATTTTGGGAGTATATTTTCGGGGTATACCCCCACTGGGGAGTTTTGTGTTACGGGTACACATATATCTACTAATTTTAATTCAAACCTTAATATTTGATTTATTTTACAATTTTTGGTATATATTCTAATACCTCTAGTTCCATAGGCTTTATAATTATTCTAATTATTTAATTAAAGTGTTATTTTATTTCCATTTCGCTCGTTTAAAAATGTACCATCCATTTAAAGTTTTCATTAATGCTAAAACTCATAAATTCACTAGTATACTGGTACCTAAACCAAGATTTTTCAATTGCTATACAATCCTTTAAATCTTTTGTCAACTTGTTCAATTATAATAGGGTTAAAATAAATGTTTCCTCTTCAAAATATCAATATTAAATTTAAATTTCATTATAATAAAAAAATTATTTGTAGGACTTCAAACTTTAAGAGATCCTAGTGCATTGTTTGGTAATAATATGAATATCAATGACGAAAGGGATAATAAACATGATGAAAATGATTCTAATCATATTCGTAATAGGCGCAGAAAAAACAATTCATTTAATCAAGTATTATTATTATTATTATTATTATTATTATTATTATTATTATTATTATTATTATTATTATTATTATTATTATTATTATTTTATTATTATTTTATAATTATTAATTTTTAATAAAGAACAGTAATGATCTTCCTCTTCCTGAATTGAGACGTACTGAAGAATCAGAAGACATTCAGAACGAAGAAGTTACAAGGTAAAATAGCAATTTGCATAAAATGTGTTTATACTATTTTAGCAATGATGTGTTGCAAGTTGTTGAGAAAATGAACGAAACATTGATTCTCAATGAAAAATTTAATAATATTAAGGATAGTATTTTGCTGTATAGAGTTCAGAAAGAACCTAATAATGTTGAGCCAATCGAAGATGGTATTTTGTTTATTTCTATTTGTAGATTACAAATTTTAAATAGAACAAGAAACCCTGGATAGAAGTAAGTTTATGAATAAACGCTATCAAGAAATCCGAAAGTAAGTGAATACAAATTTAATTTTTTTAAATTAGGTAATTTTCTAGAGAAATTATGACGACAGTTGGTTACAAAAACCTTGCAAAATGTTTTGAGATATTGCGTGATTTAAATCGTAATCATGAGGTACGTGATATATTGCATAATTCCCTCTACCAATTATAGATTTTATAGATAATTATAGATAAAACATCTTCTAAATTGTTTTGTAAATCGTTTTCAATAGATAAAGTCGTAATACAAAAGTTTATTAATAATACATTATTTAATTTTTAAACAATCTTTTTCAGTCTTGAATTATATACTTTCAAAATAATTGATCAAACAAATTTACTATTTTAATATTTAAAATTGAATATTTTACTATTTTTACTATATTTACTATTTTAAATTCAATTTTTAAAATCTCATTACTTATAAATATTTTACATTAACTCAATAAAAATTTATTCCTAATTTTAATTATTTACTATTTAAATTCATTTAAATCATTTTAACAAATCACTTGAAATATTCAATCCTCTGCGGAAAACACCTTATATACTGAATGTTAGAAGAAGACAGTTTCAGAGAAATCTTTATTCACTTCAAAAATCTAAACGGAACACACAATCGTTATACTATTTATAGTACATTGAATTGCGTAATCTACAAAAGGGAGAATTATTAGTTTAAGTGATACTGTTGACACAGAAGACAAACATACTTAGTTAATTTAGTTATACAAGCATTCCCGCATCATTCAATAGATATCAAGGTCTAGTGACCTGGTTATGTAAGTAATTCGTTGGAAATTATTATATCATCTTACATCCCCCTCCATTTAAAACTTTTGATCCATTCTACATTTCGAATTATTTCTTTGCCTTGCTTATTCTTTAGAACATAGTTTCTGTCATGTCGTTTTCCAGTTATTTCATAAGGCCCTTCAGAACGTTCATCCATCTTTCTAGTATTTTCTTTTTTAACCAATACTTGGTCTCCAACTTCAAAATTCCTATAATTTTGTGTAATTAAATTCTTTTCTATGTTTTGTTTATGTTTAATTCTCTCCACGATCTCCCTTCTCCGATTATTAGCATCATTATTTTGTATATCCAAATTCTCTTTTTCCATCCATTGTCTACAAATATTCCGCCCAAATATTATTTCAGAGGGCGAAAATCCGGTTGTCTGCTGTATCGTCGCATTTAACATAAATTCCACATCTGGCAATATTTCTGCCCAATCTTTATGCCGTTTGTCTTTTAACGTAATTGCAATTGCATCCCTTATAGTTCTAAATTGCCTCTCAACTAAACCGTTTGTACTATGATGATATGGGCTTGAATATATTATTGTAATATGATGAGTTTTCAACACTTCTAAAAGGAGTTGAGATTCAAATGTTTTTCCTCTATCGAAGTGAATGATTTTAGGGTCACCAAATTTCAAAATCCAATTTTCTCTTAAAATCTTTGCCGTCGTCTTTTCATCCTGATGAGCAACTGCCGTCAATGATATATACCTACTGAATTGATCAATTATAGCTAAAATATATTGTTTTCCATGAATTGTTTTCTTAAATGATCCGCAGAAATCAATAAATATCTCTTTGAAAACTTCATCTGTACTCTGTTTAATCAGCGGTTCTTTTGTTCGTCTTGTCCACGTCTTCCGTTTCTGACACTGTTCACAATTTTCAATCACTCTTCTAACTTCATTTTCACTAATTTTCATTTTCATATTTTTCTGTGCATACTCGTAAATTTTTTTTACCCCTGCGTGACATAAGTCTTTATGTATATTAAAAATTATACCTTCATTATTTACTTTTATTTCTTGGTCCATATTTTCTATGGCCAATATTTTAGTTTTATTTTTATCTACCTTGGCGTTTTCATGAACTGTTTGGCACTGACTACATGAAGTACAGTCTTTTCTTGATAGGGCATCTGCGTTAGCATGCAATTCTCCTTTTCTGTATTCTAATTTGATATCTAGCCCACTTAAATAATTAATCCATGTTTGGAATTGTGCTGTAATTGCCTTTTTTGTATTTATCATGAAGGTTATAGCTTTATGATCGGTTCTTAAAGTAAATCTTTTTCCATATAGATAGTGTTTGAAATGCTGAGTAAAATGATAGATTGCAAGCAATTCCTTTCGCGTAATGCAGTAACCGATTTCGTGCTTATTCATTGTCTTTGATCCATATGCAATAACTTGTTCTTGTCCATTACTACTCAACTGCGAAAGCACTCCCCCAATCGTATCGAAACTAGCATCTGTATCTAAAATAAAGGTTTTACGTAAATCCGGAAATCCTAGTACTGGGGTAGACGTTAACGCTTTCTTTAGCGTGTTGAAATTTATTTCACATTCTTCAGTCCATATAAGTTTATCTTTGTTGGACCCACATAACCTGTCTAATGGTCTTGCATACTTGGCGTAATCTTTAACAAATTTTCGATAATAATTTGTTAAGCCTAGAAAGCTTCTTAAACATTTAATACATTTTGGTTTTTCATATTCTTGCATTGCTTTTATCTTTTCATAATCTGTCTTAATACCATTTTTATTTATAATGTGTCCCAAAAATTTTATTTCTAGTTTGTTAAAACAACATTTTTCTAAGCTTATTTTCAAACCAGTTTCTTGAATCTTTCGAAAAACTCTTTCTAGTCTTTTTTTATGTTCGATTTCATTGTCTGCAAATATAAGGATATCGTCTAAATAGACAATTGCTTCTCTCCAATTAAGATCACCCAAAACTTGAGTCATTAATTTTTGAAAAGTTGCTGGAGCAGCTGAAATTCCAAAAGGCATTCAGTTAAAACAATATTGACCATCTTTTGTTGAAAATGCAGTCTTTATTTTTGATTCCTCTTCTAATTCCACTTGATAATAGGCATTACCAAGATCGATAGTGCTAAATATCTGTGCTCCATTTAGGATATCCATCATCTCTTCAATATTTGATATTGGAAATCGAGGTCTCTCCGTAATTGCATTTAGTGCCCGAAAATCCAAACATATTCTAATATCTGATTTATTCTTTTTTAACACACATACCAATGGGCTATTCCACACCGAGTCACATTTTTTTATAATTCCTGCTTCTTCCATGTCTTTTAGCATGTCTTGTATTTTGTGAGCAATATGAATCGGCTGACGTCTAGGATTAATTGTCACTGGGCTACCTCTAGTAACTATCTTATGTTTAATTAACTGTGTTTTTCCTACATACCATTTATTTTTCATGAATATATCCGAAAATTCTTTAAGTAATTTATTAATCGTTGGGTCGATAATTCCTTTCAAATTGTTTTCCTCTAAATTCATTAATTGATTTTTTAATTTTACTTTAGTTACTGCCTGTAATTTAATGTCAAAACAATTCATCATTTCTACGCCTGCAATTACGCTCGGGTTAATCTTATTTGCCACAAAGAATCTTATTACCAATTCTACTCCCGAAATTCTCACTTTTAGTAATATTGTTCCTATGATTTTAAGTGTGCTCTCGTTTGCACATGTAACCATAATATTGGATTCCCCTATTTTATCACGCATCTTTAATTTACTAACAACATCTTCGCTAATCACGTTTATTCTAGCCCCGGTATCCAAAAGACAATCAACTTTATTTTATTTTCCAGCCAAATACCTACACTAGGCCTGCCATTCATTCTTTCGTAAACGAATTTAGGTGCAAAAGGTCTTTCTTTATTTTCATTAACTTTATTATTAATTATATCGATACTCATAATCTTATCAATTTTGTTATTAATTTCATAAAAACTATATTCAAAATAATTTTCAAAGTCAAAACATTCACAATCATTCATAATTACATCATTAATTTTTAAATCATCTTTAAATTCATTCATTACGGAAATCTTGAAATCACAAGCATTCAAATTCAAACATTCTGTGTCAACAATATACTTACTTAAACCAAATTTATGGCTCTTAGCAACTCCCTTGAAACTGGAGCCTCCCCTTTTAGCTGTTCGCAATCTTTTTGCATGGCATCCTGTTGAATCAGCTCTCCTTCCTCGTATTCGTAGTCGTATATCGCATTGCATTGTCTTCGATGTGGTCCTCTGTCTGAAGATTGGTTTCTGCTTTGATATTGTCCTCTGGATCCAAATTGTTTTTGATTTCTATCATAATTTCTTCCGTTGTAATAAGCTTCTGTTTTAACTGAATTTCTTCTGATGTCCCAACATTGATACTTGAAATGACCATTTTTGGAACATTGAGAGCATTTTACGTTTGGGCATTCTGCTCGAATATGTCCTTGCTCTCCACACGCCTAACATCTCTGCAGTTTAAATCGCCTGGTCCCGTTCTTCCAGTCACTTTTATTTGGCATATTGAAGTTCACGGCCTCATTGGTTCTAGAGTTAGAAAATATTGGCGTCTTATTCTGTTGGTACAACTGAGTTTTCTCGGACTTTTGACTGTCTCCGCATATGATTTATTTTCATGTAGAGATGCTAATGATTGTTCACTTGAAAGCTCTTTTTGAATTTCTTCCATTCTTGATATCTCTTCCTTGGCCTTATCTACTGATTTAACTTCTCTTAATTTCAATTCTTCTTTTGTTTCCATATCTTCCATTGCATTCTACATTAAAAATAACATTAATGCCGGTTTTGTTAATTTGTGTCGAAGAACATTGTCGACGAGCTTTTCCACTTTATTGAAAAATTCGGTGCACGAGTCATTTCCTTTTCGATATCTTAAAGCTGCGTCTAGATCCATGGCTCGAACACTTTTCTTAATCTTTCTTCATAGCCTGAATAATCGCTCTGTACTTCTTCATATTTCTGGATCAACTCTACCGACAGAAAGGCCTTGGTAACAATTTCTTGAGTTTCTTGCGGTTGTTGAGTGACTTCGAAAAATCTCTTCAATTCCAAAATAAAAATTTCTAAATCACCATTTGGCAGCAATTGATTAGGTGGCTTGATATAGTTCTGGAGTCCTGGTGTGGTCGCCATGTTAGAAGAAGACATAGTTTCACAGAAATCTTTATTCACTTCAAAAATCTAAACGGAACACACAATCGTTATACTATTTATAGTATATTGAATTGCGTAATCTACAAAAGGGAGAATTTTTAGTTTAAGTGATACTGTTGACACAGAAGACAAACATACTTAGTTAATTTAGTTATACAAGCATTCCCGCATCATTCAATAGATATCAAGGTCTAGTGACCTGGTTATGTAAGTAATTCGTTGGAAATTATTATATCATCTTACACTGAATAGTAATTTATAGCTACAGATGTTATATTAGAAATACTGTTTTGTTTACCTTTTTGATATACCTACTTTTCTTGATTAATTTTTATCAGAATGAAGGAGATTATTTTCTATATATTTGACAAGTGGTGAAATAAATTAAATAATTTACTAACCAATGATATTATAAATTAATTTCTATGTCTTCATTGAGAGTTAAGGTTTAAAAAAATCAAATTTTATTTTAATACATGAACTGCCTTGTTAAGGCTAAAGGGGAGAGATTCTCACCATTAAAATTCTAAAACTCTTAATTTCTTCTCTCTGAACGATAAGCCAAGGCTCAGTCGTTAGTATAGTGGTTGGGCAGTCAATAATCATTGCGAAGCAAGGCCTATAGGATCCATTCATATATTTGGGATAAGTCATCTGTTTCATTTCATCAGGTTTTCGTATTTGGTTTGCGTCCGGCAAGAAAAAGTACATAAAATAATCATGGCAAGCCATTGCCTTTTGGGTCCATTTGATTTTCGGTTTGGACAACTTTGGTTCAATAATATTGATCCTGCTGGTATCCAGTTATGAGGCTGATTAGGAGATAGCTTCTGTCTGATAAGTTAGTAGTCATATGCATATTTTTCGGTAGGCTTAAGGCTTTTGTGTTAAGATTGGAGTAGAAAGACTCATATGTGATGTTTGTAGCGAGAATATTGATATACATAATATAATAAAGATAAGAAAGAATTGTTAAGGTTATGAGTTAATATAATAATGATAAGAAGACAAAAGTCACTCATCTTGGGGCGGAATCCCTACAAGGATTTCTACATTTACCCAAAGAGAGTGGAAAACAAATATATATTCATATAAGTATGAATGTATAATACATGGAAAATTATTATGCAGATAAATAAGTAATATAAGTAGTTTATAAAATAATAAGTAAGTAAAATTATAGTAATTATAAGGATAGATATAATATGTTTGAAGTAATAAAGTTTCATGATAAAAGTTATAGTTGGTACATATGCAAATATAATAACCATAGAGAACAAATAGTTAAGAGATGATAGATAATAAGATAAATGATATATTCCTAGTATTTGTATATGTGTTGCCTGTAGATCTGGTAGCTGCTATTGATGGCCGCAGTGCAACATTTCTTTGCTAGGCTTTTGATCTCCGGGTTAGATAGGCCAACGATCCTAAGTATAGGATCATTCTCTTTATCCCATGATCCAAGGGTGCCCACTACGAGTGCATGTACAGTGTGTGATCATTTATGTAAACGTCCAATCTCGTCACCAAGCTCTTTATATTTTTCGTAATTATTTTTCCTAGCGTTAATATAGTTTCCCTTATGTCAAGAATGTGAATGGACTTATTGCGCTTAGATTTAAGAAGAAGGTCGGACCTGAGATTGGAGGACGTTCCTTCAGGTACTTTATCAATGTCCACATCAAAGTTTTTGGAGATAAAAAATTCTGCTGCAGCTTGTAGGATATTATCATGTTTATTTCTGCGTGCATTTATTCTAGCTTGGCAGTGGTTAAAGATGTGCGCAGGTGTCTCAGGATGGCATGACAATGCCTGCAAAGAATAGATTTTTTGGTTTTAAGGCGGTGAGGTGAGTAGTTAAGTTTCAAGATGTTATTACGAGCCCGTATTAAGAAGAGAAATTGAGCATCAGGAAGAATGTCATTTTTAAAGAAGTAATTAGCTATGCTACTCTCCCCAATTGCTTTTGCTATGTAACCTTGGCATTTCAACCTAGCCCAGTGTTCAGCATGAATAAGACCTATGATATTGTGGATTTCGGAAAAAGTGTCTTTTAGATTCCTAGCAGTGAAGTAATTGATACGATCTTTATATTTAACTTCAAGTTGGATAGGTCGTCAAGAAGAACAATTTTTGTAGAAATACCATATTGGTGAAGCAAGCGACGTGATGATTTTTTAAATTTGGAGAAGATTGAGAAAGTTGGGTAGCTAGTAGAATAAATTAATAGAATAAATTACTGTATTGATTTATTCGTTTATTAATTTAACATGAATTTCAGTATAGCTTTTTCAAATTTTTATTGATGAATCTTTATTTGTATTTTTCGAATAATTTTTATTGAGTGATTATTTTATGTAAACAGAGGTAATACTTAATTATATGCAAGCTGAATATAAATGAAATGTATTAAAAAGAGAGTTTGAAGACTATAAATCAGTAATATATCGATGTTTGTTGATACTCACGAATTTTCGGCACTGCCTAATTCAATGGAAAAAATAATCAGTGGTGAAATTGGAAGAAAAAAAGTTCTTTTAATAAATGAAATGGTTGTGATTTTTGATGAATGACGTTTTCGGTGTTAGTCTTTCTGAGGCATTTTAAAAGTCTTCTAGTAACAGTTAAAAAAATTTTCATGAATGTGCAAATATCTTATTTTTGGTTTTGACGTTTTCATTAAATTAAGTGTGGAAAGTTATACATTTCTATTTAAATTTTGACACATCATACAAATAACGGGTTTATAAGTAATGTTTTTCATAGACATCTACTATGTGAAAGACGTTTATTTTAGGATTTTAAATGTTTATCACTGAGTTGAAGTTTTATGTCTATGGGAAAAGTACTCATTTAGGAAATATTTTGTTAGATATAGCATAGCTTACATAGGCAAAACACTTTCCGCTCTTAACTTAGTGAATATATAACTGAAACTGAATGAAAATACATCAGGTGGCTTAAAACCAAATAAATTAAAATTTGTTAACAAACACTTGAAAATGGCTATACCGAAAATCCGTGTTAAATTTTAAATTATTAAATAAGACAATTTTATAATCGAAATAATCACTCACTGGTGAAGAAGATTACAGATTTTAGTATTATGTTTATAAATGTTTTTAAATAGTTTTTTTATAATTTATATATATATACATATATGGATTGTTGTTCAATTGAATTATTAAATTGGATAATTTTAAATTTCAATATTTTTAAATTTCTTTTTTTATAATTGCTATAATTTAAAAATTTCTTTATTATTTAAATTATAATATTTAAATATTAAAATATTTTTATTAAAAATATGATATAATTAATAAATTTGTTCAAAAATCTATAATTTCTGTAGTTATTCTGTCCTACCTAATGATGACAGGAATGTTTGAGCGGCGGTTTGTTATTGTAATATAATTAATTATTTCCTTTCTTGATTTGTCTGATAAAATAAATATTGTTTGTCGTAAATCAATCAAATATATCCGTATACAAAACGTTTCTTTTTTTCTGAACACTATTTTTCTTAGATAGTGATATATTTTTATTTATTTTTTTAACGAAAAGTTCAGAAAATGCAACATTGGTCATTGATTTTATAATTAATTTTATTACACTCATTGTAATTCCGGACAGTCAAGAGTTCAAAAATGTTGCTTATTTAAAATTCAGTAATAATTTTCAAATAATATCGAAGTGATTTTTCGTATATTCCGCATATTTCAGAACGAATCCAATCTAAATCCAGTAAAATGTAAAGTCTAGTCTGAGCCAGTGTCTCTATTTATCCCGTAAAACAATATAGTATTTTGTAGAAGCGTAGTTACGTAGTGACTATTTGTATATATTATAGAGTATTTTAAGGTAGGTACTGCATTCTATTATTATTTATATTATATTCTTTTTACTAGTAAATTCTATATATTATATTACTGTGTCTGTTTCGAGGGGTCGCCAGTTATGCTCGCTAAGCCACTGACTTTTTTATACATGTTTTTTTGAATTCAGTTGTTTCGCAGTAAACTATAAAATATTGTGAATCTATAGTTTTGTCTAAAATTTCTGAATTGAGATAATTTTTATTACAGGCCGAAATGAGAGAGATTTTGGGCGATGGTTATGACAGATATTGCGGTAAAGTAATCTGGTTGAAAATGATCGAAGAAGCATAAAGAAAATTAAACATTTTACAATTGAAAATAACTTAAATTTTTACATTTTTGTTTTTTTGTCAGAATTTTGTAAATTATTTACATTTTTGATAACTTTATTATCATGTTTATAAATTCGATATGACATACTCAAAATTTGTTATGATATCTGAAATTGAATCGGACGGACTATCGAAATACGGTCACATTTTCATGGTCACTGACTATCTCATTAACATATCTGTAAAGAATTGTTTTTGTAAAATAGATTTTTTGTTAACTAGAATTTTCATTGTTCTCCAAATATTAAATTATCTAAATAATAATTGTTTTATTTTTGGATTTCTAGTGTGCTGGGTAGGTGAATTTGAATAATCTGTCTTCACATAACAATATTGATTGTGATAACAGTTGACAAAAAGCCTGCTTAAGTAAATTAAATTAATTATTTTTGGTTTAAAATTATTTTATTTTTAGTGCACACACACACTCGTGGTTTGTCACTTTACGCATTAGTAGTTACAGTGCATTCTGTGGATTGTTTAAAACAATCCGACTAATTATTAACCTTGTCTTATTTTTATTTCGCTATTTATTTAGCGATTTTCATAGGAATTCTTTCCTCATCATTTCTTAATTATTCTTTCTCTTAAATTCTGTAATCTTTCTCATAACTCTTGTATGTAAATTAGCTATAGCTTTCCAAATTAATTTCATTATGACCTTTCGTATGTAAATACGACCAATAATCATTCCTTATTTTCTATCTTACCGATTTATTCAGGTTTTTACGTAAAGTTGTTTCATTCTTATCTATGTCGGTGATGATAACTTGCGTTTATCATTTTAATTAAACGTTCTTATTTATGCTCAATATGTTGTGTACTTTACTTTGTATTATCTGATGTTCAATTGTATATTTAGGTTCGATTTGGTGAGATTTTCATGCTGTTTTTAAATAGTTTACATTAATTAAATATATAAAATAGCTTTTAAAAAGAGAATTAGATGTTTTAATATGTATACCCCTAGAACCTAAAAATAACTAATTAATGTAAACCTGAAATTTAAACTGAGTTAAAATAATAAATCATGTAAAAGGATGGAATAGATCAATATTTCCCGACCTTAACATAATAGAATAATATATTTTGAATGTATAATAACGAGCAAAACATGCATATTTTATTATAATGAAAATAATTAATTTTTTACTCTCTCTATATAAACTTCGCTGATGTTTGTATGTTTGTATATACGACGCATATTTCGTTAGGCCAAATTAACCTACTTTCCATGGTCGGATTGAGCTGAAAGTTGGCAAGTAGATTTGTTGTCAAGAAGACTACATGTTATCAAAATTTTCGATCGATCCGATCAAAGAAAGTGGGTTAATTTAAAAAATATTGATATATCAAATCTAGTGTTTTTTCCCTACCCATAATCGCTTATCATCATTGTTTGACAATGCAATTTTTATATTTTTAAATGTGTAAAGTTGATGATTACGCGACCCTATCCTAGATTGTGGTACTGAAAATATCTCGTTAGAGTTATAACAATCGAGATATGACTGATGATTAATTTCAGTTCCCACTAAATTAACTCCTTTCGCTTTCATACTAGTCTTAGTGCCTAAAAGACTATAACATTTTAGTCTCAAGAAAACCCATTCACTATATCGAAGTTCCTTACTCTCATCCTTAAACTTGCCGATAACAGAATCGAGTTTTCTAGAGAATAAAGGATGTGAAGGATCATAATCGGATGTGTCAAGCAGATTATCTCTAATCATTGCCGGTAATAATACATCTAATTTACAGTCTTTAATTTCTAAAAAGAAAGAGTCTGTATCTCCGGCAGCAATATTTATTTTACAATTAAACTCGCACCTATACTTGTCCAATTCAATATATTGAAGTTGATACATGCGTAGTTTAGACAGATCTAGTACAGACTGCCCAATATAGCTGGGTCTATCTAAACAGATTTGATCCTTATTTAAATGTGCTGCAACTAAATCACGAGCAATTGTGATAGATTTTCTAAATTGAGGTTTTGATGCATATGTAATAAGCTTTTCGGCGGAGTTACAAAGTCTCAAATTCATGCTCTTTTTTAAATTTTCGACTGATTTACCATACATGCTATTATTATAAAGCTTAAATAAATCTATGTAAAGCTAACTAGTAGAAGTCGCTCGTAATTGTGTGTTTTTGTCAATATATGTTTTAAAAATTGATGCTTGTTTAAATTTAATGGCACGATGAACAGTTACAACGACTGCCCCCAATTCAATATAAAGTTTTAAAAGTCTCCAATGAGGAACATGGTTCTTCTTGGCCCAATGCGTGAGCAACAACTTTTCAACTTTAGAACCGGGTGGACACATCCTTTCCGGAGCAAGAAGGAAATCGTTCAAATAGCCATGCAACAGATTAGGGATATTTATATCGACTTCCATAGTGTAACCATATGAAAGTGTTTCAATATCCGAATTTATACACTCATGCAATATAGATTCAAGATTATTATAAAGTAAAATCGGCATACGGAAGTTTTTGGCTAAGAGCCCAACCATACAAATTATTAATATCAATATATAATAATTCTGTATTCTCCGAAGTTGAAACATGATGCTTGTTAACAAATGTCAAACCACCTCGTATTACTCCCTCATAAAAATTGAACATTTCCATATCCTGCAAAGGTTCGATCGGCTCTTGTAACGTCATGAGTTCTGATGCCCATGACATACCAGGAATGCCATAGAAATTCAGAGGTTCAAGACCATTGTAAGCAATGGCCTTTGTACGGAATTATTGGAAATAATCAGCCAAGAGAAATACATCTAATTTAAGATAAGTTAACATGTAGTCCAAAAGATTATTACAATTCTGCCGAGTCCAAATTTGTTGGGCAGTAGCATATTCATCTGCCGTAACACCATCCCAAATTGGTGGCAATTCAAGAGTAGATTCTAGAATTTCTAATGAAGTAGCAAAATTATAAGGGAAAATGCCTTTACAAGTCATAATAGAACTTTCAAAAGCAGATAATGTCAAAGGAAGATCCAACAGAGTTTTTACAGCCTTTGCCAAAGAACAATTAATAAATTGCATACTATCGATAAAACGAACAGGCAATTTTTTGATATAAGAGATTAATGATATAAATTTTTTAGTGTTAGTAGGGATAATATTCAACTCCCACGATGGAAAATTATCAAGACCAAATTTCAAAATATGATGAAGGTCGTATCCCCTCAAGTTATGAAAAACTGCAGGAAGCTGTTTTTGAATTCGCCGAGAAATATTACATTTACTACAGGCAGCACCAAGATACTTGCCAGAGAAATGATCATGATCTCGAACTTTGCGAATAATAGATTTTTTACAAAGGTAACAGGTTGTAGAAAAACTGAAACCACGATTTTCGGCCCAAGTCATAGTTTTTAGAGGTGTTTTGCCATAAATTTCAATTTGAAAAACATTCAAGGCATCATCATCATTTTCCATTGAGTTATGACGAATAATATGAAAAACATTCAAGGCATTATTCATCATTTTCCATTGAGTTATCAGATTCAATTCTTTCAATAAATCCATCATTGCACGTCACACATTTACCATCCTGAGATGTGTGAACGTCCCTGTTGCATTTATGATCATAGTAATTATCTGTATTAATCTAAGCCATTAAATTCCCAAAAAAATTATTTTCAAACACTTCTCGAAAAAACTAATCTTTTAAAACAACTCTGATAAATTTAAACAAATCAAAAACTCTACCACATTCCAGAAAATCGAAAAAACTCTCATAATAATTTGACAATTGTCCGCGTCTGTGTGCGCACACAAATCAATCCAAAAAACGTAAAAAGCGCACACAGACGCGAGAACACTCAACCGATAATTAACCATCCTCCTCCTTGACACCTTGGTGTCAATCTCAAATCCCCATTAGCTTCTTCTTCTTTTATGATCAAACATAATTTGGAGATACATCTTAATATCTCCTTTCCTTCACATTTTATTCTCATCACGCGTAGTTTTCCGTCTTCTCCAGGTATCACTTCGATTACCCTCCCCATTGGCCACTTTCCATACTCATTCTTTTTGTCTAAAACCCACACTGTTGACCCTGTCTTAACATCATCTTCTATCTTATTCCATTTTGCCTTTTGCCTACAGCACGGAACCAATTCTTTCATCCATCGTTGCCAAAAGTGTTCGGTTAACTCCTGAATTCGTTTCCACCGAAACATCGTACTTAACATTTTCTTCACTTCTATATTTTCCACAGCTTCTCCTTTCCAACCGGCAATTAATAAATGATTTGGTGTTAGCACAGCGTTTTCCTTACTGTCTACTGCCTGAACCACTAAGGGTCGAGAATTTATCAATATTTCAGCCCTTGTCAAAACATTTCCCAATTCTTCGTCCGTCACATCTGCACTTATCAGTATTGCATTCATTGCTCTCTTTGCCGATTTGATCATGGACTCAAAAACTCCCCCAAAATGCGGTGCTGATGGAGGATTGAAGATCCAACTGCATTGATGCTTCGACAACTCTCTTTGAGTTTTATAGTTGTTGATTACAAAATTCTTTACTGTAGAAGTGGCGCCTATAAAATTTGTGTCATTGTCTGAAATCATCAATTTTGGCATTCCTCGCCTCGCTGCAAACCTCATAAAAGCTCAAATGAATGAGTTTGTGTCCAACCAATATGCCATTTCAATGTGCACTACCCGTGACTTTAAACATACGAATAGGCAAATGTACCTTTTATTTCTCACCTTTCCTCTGCCTACTTTAGTTTCAAAAGGCTCCCGCAAAATCTACTGCCGAGTGAGCAAAGGCTCTAAAAGGTTCTGAAACCCTAAACGCCGGTAACGGTGCCATTATTTGACTCATTCCTTTAGCTCTTCTTTTCCTACACATTCCGCATTCTGTCTCACATTGTTTGATCATTACTTTGGCCTTCAAAATCCAATATTTTTCGTTCAACACACTTAAGACGTGTTGCGTTCCTGCATAATGGCTCAAACTTTCATGGCAATCTTTTATGATTAGTCTTGTGACATAACTCTTTTCAAATAGAATTATTGGATATTTTGTATCCCATATCTTGGAAGTTCTACAAACGAAACTGATGGTTCCTTTTTTATTACTCCAAGAGATCCTGATAACAAAAATAGTGTTTTTGGCCAACTAATATCAAATTTATTTGGTGGATTGCTGGGGCTGGATTTTAGATCCGATTCGTCAGATTACATATTTTCAGATCAAAGTTTCGACAATTTTGTAACGAGTATTATGAATCAATTTGAACAGAGTGGTCCTCCGCCAGCAAATGAGAGTAGTAGGATGTGGGCTCCCTAGACCAGGAGCCCGCCAGATCACATATACCCCCTCTCCCCACCCCACCCGTGAAAAAAAAAGTTTTTAGACCGATGCCACATATTTTTAGAACTATTGCGTAATCGATGCCTCATATTTTTAGAACGATGCCTCATATTTTTAGAACTATTACGTAATCGACGCCTCATATTATTATTCAAAATATTATTAGTGATCTGGCGGTGACATGGTTTTCGTTTGCCCAAAATTTATCGTTCCCATCATTCTACTTCATCGATCGATAGCTCATTTTAAAGCCCAGTACAAGACCTTTAAGATGAGTTATAGATTCCTATCATCCTATGACTCGTCATATTTTTAGAACGATGACTCAATCGATGCCTCATATTTTTAGAACGATGCCTCTTATTTTTAGACCGATGCCTCATATTTTTAGAATGATTACGTCATTAGTTTAGAATGATGCCTCATATTTTTAGAACAATGCCTAATATTTTTAGAAAGATGCCTCATATTTTTAGAATGATTACGTCATTATTTTAGAACGATGCCTCATATTTTTAGAGTGATTACGTCATTATTTTAGAACGATGCCTCTTATTTTTAGAATGAAAACATCATATTTTTAGAACGATGCCACATATTTTTAGAACTATTACATAATCGATGCCTCATATTTTTAGAACGATGCCTCATATTTTTAGAACGATGCCTCATTATTTTAGAACGATGACTCATCATATGACTCATAATTTTTTCCAAAATATTATTAATTGATCCAGAGGGCCCATACTTTTTTTCATCATAAAAATTAATGTTATTACTAACATGCTTTATTGATCGATAGCTCATCTTAAAGCCCAGTGCAAGACCTTCTAATAAGATATAGAGATATTTATAATAATTATTAATTTTAAAGATATTAACGCCCGCGTGGAAGATGTTATTTTCAAAATTATTATTATTATTTTCAAAGTTTTAATCAATATTATTATTATTATTATTATTATTATTATTATTATTATTATTATTATTATTATTATTATTATTATTATTATTATTATTATTATTATTATTTGCAATTATTCATAAAACTTAATTTCTACATCAATTTCATGATTTTCAACATTTTCATCATTTGCATTTTTTAATAATTATCAATATTTTCATAATTTTCTACATTTTCAATATTTTCACGATTTTCATCATTTTCATGATTATTTCAGGAACTTTTTCATCAAATATTGTTCAAAGTATTATTTTCAAAGAATTATTTTCAAAGTTTTAATCAATATTATTATTATTAATATTATTATTATGATTATTATTATATATACTCCGAGTTTATCCGACAAGATATTCTGTCCCCCTATGGGTATTGGTCACAAAGGTACTGCTCACAATCAACATGTTGCAAATTATTTTCAAATACAATTTCAATGTATTATTATTATTATTATTATTATTATTATTATTATTATTATTATTATTATTATTGAAAACCTAAAATATTTTTTACACACACACAACCCATTAAACTTTATCAATATTAGTGAAAAACCTAAAATATTATTTACACACACACACACACAGCCCATTAACAATTATTATTATTATTATTATTATTATTATTATTATTATTATTATTGCAAATATTAGTGAAAAACCTAAAATATTTTTTACACACACACAACCCATAAACTTTATTATTATTATTATTGAAAAACCTAAAATATTTTCTACACACACACACACACACAACCCATTAACAATTATTATTATTATCAATATTAGTGAAAACCTAAAATAGTTTCTACACACACACACAACCCATTAACAATTATTATTTTCATTATTAGTGAAAACCTAAAATATTTTCCACACACACACAACCCATTAACTATTATTATTATTAAAATGATGATTGCTTGGTAGCAGCATTTATTATTTAAAACAATAAAATGATAATTTAAGCCTTTTGCTGCAAATAATGTATTTAATGAAAGAATTTTCGACTATACGATAGTCCTTGTCAACATGTCGCAAGGGTTTTCGATCTTAAAGCATATTATGGTTTATTAAGGTTAGTAAATAAAACTTATCACACACACTATTTTTAATAATATTTAAACGATAAAAATCAAGACAAGAGAGGACAAGGCAAAGTGTATGCATTTAGTATTGCCAGGCCTAATGAGCAGTGACCAAATATCTGTGCCTGAAAGACACTGTGGATATTTGTTCGCGTCCACAAGGGTCGTCTGTGCCTCCCCCAAGTGGGGTCAGAAGAACCTGGGCATTATAGCTTTCCGTACGGAACATTACGCCTAGCATGGGTAATCAACTACCAGCACATTCGAAACGTATAATTTCAAAATGCATGCGTCATTGGCACTATAACCAAATTAATTAATGTTTTCACTAACACAAATATATATTTACAGAGGCCTCCCACTAGTTGGATTACAACCGCCCACCACGACGATCAGCTTGTAAATATATATTAATTAAGGGATAAAGAGGACCCACCCAACCCTATTATATTTAATTTACAAAAGGTTTCTTGCTCTTCTGCTGGTAATCTATCTCAAAATTATCATCTCCATCAGGCCATTTGGAATACATCTTGCAAATTGGACGTATTTCTTAGTTTCTGATGCGGTGTCAACTATCATTGCTAAAATTTAAAAGCCATTAACTTACAGATGTTATTTATCATTTTATCGTCAGAAATTAAATTCTACCTGACTATTAGTCAACTGTTATTTGTGGTATACTTTTTCAATATCATTTCCCATATATATATATATATATATATATTATTTGCTCTTATCCTTTTAACACTCTGGATGTATNTAAAAAACATTACTTTTTATTTAATTTAATATTAATATCAAATATTGCGGTTTCTTGTTTCAAGATACTATCACAAATAATATTTTATTTAAATAAAAAAAAATGTAATATTTAAAAGCAATTTTTATTTCTTTCTTGCGGGTTATAGGTGCTTCGTACTGTTTCCAGCATAACACAGAATAAAAGTTTGCTTTACCACTCGATATCCGTTGAGCAATCAACACTGGAACTATATCGAATGGGTGAGTACTTTCAAAAAGTGAGCTTACCTTTGTACATTATTATTGACTAGCACTCGAACTGGTTCGAAGACTAGCGTTAGAAGGCACACAGGTGACCATTTCAGGAATTTCTACTTCACGACGGCGGTATTTGGTCAGATCGCCAGTCGATTATTCATTGCCGAAGTGTTGGAGCTCTCCGTCAGTTCTCAGAATGCGCTTTGAGGAATGTCCTCTTCAATTCATCGTAATCTGTCTATGGTAGTCCTGAGCTCATGGACAGCTTGAATGAGAGCCATTCGAGCCATATTGAGAACAGGCTCTCGCTTCAACATTTCCATGGGGCAAGTCTGGTCACTTGTCTGGGTGTTTGTGTGAGCTCTCGGTCGAGTGGAAGGCTCCATCTGACAGCCCTGACTCCAAATTCTGATCCTGGTGGTCTTTCAATCACGGATACTTAACTATTACTCCTCAATGCTCGTCTAAGGTTTTCACTTATACTCATAGCACTCATTCAGTTATCGTGTCACACGGATGTCATTTAAGTTTAAATGGGTATTAATTCATATTAGTTCGTATATTGAATTCTCTAAAATATAAGCACTGGTTCTCTCACTGCATTTAAATTTAGAATCATAAAGTGGATAACGGTTTATTTTTTGTAACTTTTCAAAGATTTAGCTTTCCCTTGACAAATTTAAATTTGAATGGAGAAAGATTACTTAGTCATTGATTTTTTTTAAAATTTAGCTTTCAGTAGCTGTTCATGTTTGGAAGTTACTTAACCGTTGACTCCATTTTGTATTTTAATAGCTGTTCACGTTTGATAGTTACATTAATCTTTTCTTTAAATATTTAATCACAAAAACATCAACACTACACGACATAAATCGTTCCTCATCTTTCATTATTCAAAGATCTCAATCACTGAAATTATATTGCGAACACTTTTATTTTCATGGCTCATTCATTCCTATATGGTCTCCTAAATCAGTCCCATTTATTTGCCCATTTGTCTAATTTAGCCTTTGCATCTCCGGTTCTTCCAGGCTGGTCCCCTTGGGTGGATTCGCATTCATAAATAATTTTAACAATTAAAATCATTATATTGTACTCACTTACTTCAGACTCTTTCGACGAAGGACATGGCTCATTGGTAGATATTCTTCTTGATTCCCTTATTTAAAGAATTAGTAAAACCAAAATCTTTAGTAACGATTGAGAAATTCTCCTCCAGAATGAGTTTATATTCTGACTGAATCTGGTGTGTGGTTCGCTAATTATGTTGACCCATCCGTGTGCCAACAGGATTTGTGTGACATCAGGATGTGTGGTGAGGATTTTTCTCGGTGTAGCGATTGACTTTGAATTATATCTCTCTGAAAGTGTGCCTATCGATACCGACACGAGATTTGCCACGTGTACATTGACAGTTGTGTCAAATTTGTGTCAAAAAAATATGTTTATCAAATGCGATTTGGATATGATCCCCAATGGTGATAAAATTAGTAAAATAACCTGCATGGTTACCGTATTAATTCAAGGATATAATGTAAGCAGAGACTAATTCAAACCAATTTGGAAAATTATAAAAGCCGAAATGTTTGACGATGAACAATTTTTATTTAATACATCTTTATTAGCGTTTGGTGTTTTTTAAATAACAATAATATAAAATAACTAAAGTTTTAAAATTTATTAATCATCACATTGATCTTTACAATCTCTTCATTATATTTTGAACAATATGATCAATATAATTAGGAAAATCATTAGATTCATCTTCTTTTTTATGTTTATTTCGTGATTTATCAGTTGTAAAATTCTCAATATATGACTTAATTTTTTTTACTAGGTAAATTCATTACATTGATGATCATCTTCGTGCTTGGAAACATTTTCAGATTCATCAGTAGATGTCAGTTTTTCTTCGTAAATTTCCTCGTCTGAAAATGGACATTTTAATTTCTCTGGAGCATTCATAAATTCTCTAATTTTTACACAAGATATTTCCTCTCATTTTTCAATCAAAATAATTAATTAATCAATAATCAATTAATAAACATTTAAAAAATCATATTTTACCTTTTTCCGACATGTTTGAAAATAATTGTGTTTATACCTGTATACTATTATTTAAACAGCAACAACATTTACTAAGAATTATTATAGTTTTTGATACACTTTTATACATGTATATACAACTCCTAACCCAGTCAGTATTTTCAATAAATTCTTTAATTTTTCACATCTGGCATCATTCTCTTTTGCGTTTTTAGATAATCTAATCATCATAATCCATTCACCATGAGCATTAATTTTGATTCATTAATCTAAAGAATGATGATGTCAAATTAATTATCAAAATAATATACCTTTACAGACCATTGAAAATAATTTTCAAAGTCTGAGCCCGATTTCACTAAAATATGTTTCATACACATGAAACTTATAATAATTTGTGACCATGTAATTTCATCATCAAATAATGTATAAAATATTTCCTCGAATAGTTTTTTTCTTTTGTTGAACCTGTCTCCAAATTGATGATAATGTTATACTAGATATTTTTTTCTGTCACTTTTTCTGTGCGATTAACAAATAATTGTAGATTATTAATCATCTCGGTAGGTTCTTTGCTGGAGAAAAGACCATTCAACAGGTCAATCATAAATGTTGTTTGCGTCGTTTATAAATAATTGTTAAAATCTTGGTATATTTATATTATTGCTGTTGAGATGTATTATAAATAAAAGAATATGATTAAGAAAATAAACTAATTCTCCAACCTAATAATGTGATAATTTACAAACTACCGCGCATGCACCTTTAGGGCGGCAGCGGGCGGGCGTGTAGGTTGATGATTTTAATCTTCATATTTTGATTAAATAGACATGGATGTTTTGTGTTTAATTTCAAAAATTAGAGTTAAAATTTAGACATTAATTATGAGTTTTTGGACCTTTCTAAAATTTGGGAAATTTTGAGTTGGCAAATTTAGGAACTTTTTAAAATTAGAGGAAATTAATATTGGGTGTTTTTAAAATTTGTTAAATTTTTAAGTTTAGATACTAATTCTGGGTGTGTTTTTCTAGTAATTTGTTTATTTTTTCCAAGTATTTTTATATACAAATTTCTAAGTAGTGTGACCTTAAACTTTTCAAAATTTATCCAGCCATTTTATTTCAAATATTTTCTAGTTCAACTGGTTCAACCTTCATATTAAAGTACTTTCATATTTTTAAAAATTTTTTAGGTATTTTATTAAAAGTTTTGATCATTGTCTCACCGTGTGTTGAATGATATGATTCTATTTCTATAATATAAGATTTTCTAAGTTTGATA
>CAUHTR010000187.1:70000-173560 GCA_959609185.1 Schmidtea polychroa
AAAAATTTGTTTTCTATTAATAATAGATTTTTTTTTTTTTTTTTTTTTGGAATTTTAAGAAAATTTTAATTCAACATTTATAATAATATTAAATTAATTTTACAATACTCGTTACTTACATTTTAAACGAAACTTATACGTCAGTTTGAAGTATTTTAAACTTGTTTTAACTAATTATTTTTTTTTAACAAACCATCCTTTTTTATATATTATTTTATATATTACTGCAATGAAAATTTTATCAAATTTTTTTTTTTTTAATCATTGTTTACTATGTAATGTCAGCTACAGTTAATGAAAATAATTGCGAAGGTATTTGGCACTTCTTTTTATTATATTTAAAAATTGTTCAGTTTGTGTTAAGTTTGTGAGACGCCTGAAAGATAGTCTAGATGGAGACGAAAGTACAAATATCGAAAATATTGAGAATAAATTCAAAAAGATGAGCAAAACAAGTAAAGGAAAAGAATAAAGTCTGGTAAGGTATTATAACTGATTACTATAAAATTGTAATTTATTTTTAGTGTTATTATATTGGAGGATTGGTAACATCTACTGCATATATTGTAAAACATTTGTCTCAGCCTTTGAGTTGGGTTATGCCCGCTGAAAAAGTCTGAAAAACTAAAAGCAATGGATTCACAAATTTGTGAATTAAAATATGGTATGTTCAGTTAAGATTTTAAATATTAATTCAACTATTTCTCAGACAAACTTATTGATCTTACGGGTATTAATCTAAACAAAGCTCGCGTCAAAGATCTCAAAAAATATTAGAAAGCTGGGGTGAAGAATGTAAAGGTTGTACAGAAAAACTGATTTTATCCGATTAATAAATGAAAAATGCCCATTTATGATCTTAAAGCAGCCAAGCAAAGAAATAAAGCCGATCTGCAGTTGGAGTTTTTTCTTTTTGAGTTTTTATTCAGGATGTTGTAATTAAATAAAATATTAAAATTCTTTTTGATCGAATATATTTGTGAGAAATAATTTGGAAATATCTAATTTTGGAAATCTAAAAGAAATTCTGAAAGATATTTTAATATAAGTTTTCCATTTTCCAACCCCAGGAAATGTATTTCATCGGGATGGTATTCAACTGAGCTCGAAGGACTTTTTGGTATGAATATGATTCAAAGAGACAATGATATAAATAAATTTGGTAATTGAAATTAATAAATTTATTTTACTATTGGGTTTTGTCTTTTGATTTGATTTAAACATAATTTTGTCCATAATTTTTATAAATTATTCTATCTTTATTACTTTAAAGGGGTTGTGTACATTATTCCACAGGGGGTCTTGAGGGGAAGATTATGGTATTGGTTATTTTCTAAAATCTATATATACATACGCACATCCACATATATATACGTATACACATACACCCACACATATATACATATATGGATATAATTTAAATTAATAACATTGATGTCGTTTTCAGGGGGGGGGTGTTACTAAAAATAGATTTTAGTGATTTTCCGTAATTTTATTGGAAGATAGGGCCATTGAAACTAAATTTAGAGATAGGGGAATCCCAAAATCAATAATTTGTTTTATAATTTTATTTTTATGAAATCAAGATAATTATTTTAATAATATAATAATAATAATAATAATAATAATAATAATGATAATAGTAATAATAATAGTAAGAGTGATAATGTTACTGGTAACAATGCTAATAATAATAATAATAATAATAATAATAATAATAATAATAATAATAACAATAATAATAATAATAATAATAATAATAATAAATGTAAATTTATATTTTTATAAGATTACTACCTATGGGGGGGATCATTTACGAAAATTTATGGAATATAATTTAACTCTATACGAAGATGACACGATTCAGTATACCTAAGGAATAGTTAATGGCTACATGATTTGAAAGGGGGTCCCTTTTGAAAATTTTCAATTTATATTTTAAAATATAATATAAGTTAAATATATATTAAGATAAGTTAATTTAGTATGCTTAGGTAATGGGTAATGACTGTATGATTTTGAGGGGGTCATTCATAAAAATTTACAATTTACATTTTTAAATATAATATAAGTTAAGTATATATTAAGATAAGCTAATTTAGTACATTTAGGTGGTAGTTGATGACTATATGGTTTACGAGGGGGTCTTTGATGAAAAATTTTCAACTATGATGTTAAAGGCAATCTAAGTTAAGTTAAATTTATAGTTTATATTTTAAAGCTAATATAATTTTATAATTTATATTTTTATGAAGTTAAATTTATAGTTTATATTTTAGAACTAATATAATTTTATAATTTATACCTTTAAGTTTATAATTTATATTTAGTGAAGTTGAATTTATAGTTTATATTTCTAAAGCTAATATAATTTTATAATTTATATTTTTAAGTTTATAATTTATATTTTTATGAAGTTAAATTTATAGTTTATATTTCTAAAGCTAATATAATTTTATAATTTATACTTTTAAGTTTATAATTTATATTTTATGAAGTTAAGTTAAATTTATAGTTTATATTTTAAAGCCAATATAATTTTATAATTTATATTTTTATGAAGTTAAATTTATAGTTTATATTTCTACAGCTAATATAATTTTATAATTTATACTTTTATAATTAACTTAGAGTTATAATTTATAATTTTTATCGTCAATACAAATTTGTAATCTATAATTTCAAGAAATTAAATTTATAATTTATACCTTTATAACTAATCATAATTTATATTTTGAGGAAATTAAATCTATAAGTACAATTCACATTTTTATGAAATTGAGAGGATAATTTATACTTTTATGGGTTTACGATTTGTATTTTTATAGTTAGTTTAGAGTCTATTCAATTTAGTGTAGAATAAGGTGAAGATGTTGTCCGAACTTATAAGTTATAGATATAATATTAGTAGTTTATAGATAAAGAGACTTCGTCAATATGTCTACGGGAATTTGCGCATACCAAGACCATTACGATAGAGAAATTTAGTTTGCATCAAAATAGGTTATTTTGTGGGCATCCATAGATATTAGTTCGCTTACCGGTGCGATTGAGATTATATCATCTTAGGTCCTACTCATCGCATGAACTTTAGATTGCAGTATTCTTACAGGGAATGGTTCAGAATTTTTAAGTCTTTAATTGCCTTAAAAATTTTTGCGCAGGGATCTCCCTGTTATTTTGAGTTAATTAGTTTCTTAGGTTCACCTCGACTCTATCGTTTAAGAGGGATTCGTTTAGAAATAACCAGCTACACTAACATGTTCTATTGTGTGAAATTTGAGTCAGGGGATATTCCCCGTTTATCAGTTCCTAATGTTGTGTGCAAAATAGTATAATTTAAGTGTTATTTTAGATATGTAAGTTAACGAAAAGGTCAATTTAATTAAAATTTACCTACTTTCCCGACTACACTGAGTACGGTACGATAGGCCCTATTGTAATATGTATCCACAATTAGTTTCCCATAATTATTTCGTCCGCATAGTCCCTGTGACTATGCCAACTACCAAGAAGGATTTATACGCCCTACTCATGGTTAAACACCAATAGTTCGTGGCGACCTCTGGTTAAGATTATGATTTTAGTGCATGTAGGGTCGAGGACCCGAAATCATTATGAACTGTGCATTCATAAATGATAAAGTGCATAGGTGCAGGGTTGGCTGGGATCTCGCTTCAAAATCATTGATAACCGACGATCTCATTCAAATCTACACCTCTATAATTAAATAGAAATAATGAAAACAAAGTTTCAATAATAATAATTTATAATTCACAATGAAATCGTCCTTACTTACAATCTCAGAAAAATCAAAACCAAAAATTTGGCATAAGAGTAAAAATATTCATTTGCATTTTTTTTCCTTTTTTTTTCTCTTAAAAAGTGACGAAATGTGTTAGTTTATATAGCCTCTGTTTGACGTGTAAGTATACATGCGTGCATTGATGCAGTAAAACAAATTCGGATTATTTTAATTCTCGAACATTCGATTTTTAATTTTTATCGATTTTGATGGCGATTTTTCAGTAAGAATTTTTGTTTTTATTTTTGGAATTTTGTTTTTGAATTATTTTTTTTAAATTTGCCTCCATGATGGATTTCAGCATTTCCAGAACATTTCATGCTAAATTTAATCTATTTCTTATTTTTAAATTGTTTTTTATGATTTCTTTTCTAAAAATTTTATTTTCTAAACTAAAATATTTATTTTTTATAACTTTTATTGGGTCGTTTGGCGGTCATGATGGATTTCGCCATTTTTATGAATTGTTCTGGATTTTTATTCGAAATATCGATATAATTTTCTTTTCGTAAGATTTTATGGAGATTTTCTTTAATTTTCTTTTTTAATTTTTACTAATCGCCTTTATTCGAATTTGTTTTTTGTTGTTTTATGTCTTTCGGTTATATTTGAGTAAGTTTTCGTGTAATACTTCTTGCTCGTGTTTTATTTTATTTTTAATTCAGATGTTTTATTTTTGGGTATATTATCTCTATTATTATTGTTTACTTGGTGTTTTATATATTTTTATTTAAGTAAACTTAATGCTGGGTATGCGTGTTGTGTACTGACACATTTCGTCCCATTCCTAACTTTTGGTCTAGAAATCAGTTCTAGCCCAACATAAAACACTCGGGGGCCCATAAAATTGCGACCCGCAATTTAATCAAAAGTTCAAGATATAATTAGACAGAATTGGTTGCACTGTATTACAAGTGCCTACATGTAATTGGGTCCACGAGCTACAGGGTCGTGACCTCAATACCCACACACATAAAAAGTTTCTACTGATACGCTACATGCTACAGATTGGTTTAAAGATGAAGAGAAAGAAAACCACGGTCGGTCCACACAAAATTTAATCAAATTGTTATGCTCAAATAATATCAAAGTAATATATAATATTGGCATCAAATCACAATACTAGTCAAATCATATCATTGTCGAATCATGTCAGGATCATTGTTAAATCACATCTAGATCATTTTCAGATCATTGTCAATCGAATCAGGATCATTGTCAACACATAATAAGAACATTGTCAATCAACTCAAGATCGTTGTCATATTATGTCAGGATCATTCTCGGTTTATATCAGGATTTAAACGCTCGGTTGTTCGATATCTCATCTCGATGACGGCTCTAGTTTTGAAGGTTGTAGAAGATAGATTTGATAGATTTGATAGATTTGGTCTCTGGGTGTTGGTTCTTCTATTAGAATGCGAATGCTTCGGAATTATTCTTTCAACTTGAGTTTTTGTACTTTCATGGATTTGAGTGGGTTTAAGGGCTATCAAGCTCAGTATTGTTATTTATCATGAGATACGCTGTTAACAGGATCAGTGCTGTTATGGATTCGGGGTTTTCTTTACATTCAAATTTTTTTTTCTCTGCTGACCTTGTTTTGATTGTCACTTCCTTTTTTATCTCTCGCAACATGCTCACTGTTTTCATTAGTTGGATTGTATTCGTCGATTTGAATTCTTCTTCGAGGTTATTTGATTTAGTGTGTAGGGTTTTGTTGACTGTCGTTATTACTCCTTTCCAGATTTCTGTGAGCATCTTTATTAGGACATATTAGTATGCGAAGTCTTCGTTAAAGGTAGTTGATATTCTCCTCTTTATTCCTTCTAAAGTTTTGGTCATTGTCTCATGGTTCATCGGGATTTTGTCAATAGTTGTTATTACTTCCATCTATATCTCTTTCAATGTTTTTATTATTTCATCTTGAGTAATTGGCTTTTCTTTGACTGCGTTATTTACCCTTTCCTTCATTTCTTCGAGCGTCTTTGCTTCATAGTTGCTCGGACATTCGTTGACAGACATCATTATTCGCTGCTTTATTTCTTCTAAGAGTTTTATTATTATTGTCATCTGGGATGTGGCTGATTCTTGCTGTGGTTCTCTCTTTAACTTCTGCTTTTCTTGTTACAAGTCGTGTAGTACCTCCATGGCATACTCTACATCCTTATAGGGTTTGACGTGCTCTTATTAATAATCTTTGCCCGCACACAATAGTCTCTCCTCGAATTCATCTCACTTGACCTAATATTTTCTTATCAGCTCATAGTTAATAGTTTTGTTCCTCCATTTCTCTCCACTTTCTCTCTACTTTCTCTCGGCATTCTGCCATGATAGCATTTAATCTCGGAGCTTCTACTTTGGCTATAATTTTGTTTGTTTACAGGGCCACTTTCCCCTTCTTTTATGTATCTCCTGTTGAGTCCGGTTCCCCAGTTCCTGGTAGGCCGGTTATCCACTCAACTTAACTCGTGATATCATCATGCTGACGATCTTCGCGTAATCTCCTGATTTATCCTGTCTACCATTTTATTTGGCTTATCAACTGTTTGTTATTGTATTCTTATTGTGCGATTATTTGTTGTTGCTCTTTTATTCTTGTTACATATATCGAGTTTCTATTGATGCTCTCCATTAACGCATTCTAATTACGTAACCGATATTCTTGGGTATGGTTTGTCATTTGTCATTAATTCACATTGTGTTCTTCACATTGATCCTGCTGACTAACTTGGTTGGTTTATCGTTGTACTTGTATCAATTTCTACTATTTATGTCTGATTAATGTTTACTAGTGGTTGATTTCTCAATTCAACAACATGTGGTATCCTCGTTTCTCTGATTCATTTATATTACGTAGTTATCATACCCATTTTTTTGTACCTTTTTTTTTTTTTTTTTTTGAACATATTACTAATCTACTAAACTACTTTTACCCTCACCTCCTTTATATACACACTATTTACATCGACTCATCACTTTCTTATACCATTGTTGCCAGGGGACCTGAATGCAATGTGCGCATCCCCCGATATCTTTCATCCGTTAGCCGGTATATGTCAAATTCGTTTACCCAATCGTCTAGGGTTTGTATTCTGAGGAATTCTTGCGTCCATAGTCTGCTTGACCTTGGATCTTCAATCGCTTCGTACTCTTTTGGATTCGGGTTTTCTGTTGGAATACCATATTCGGAATTCTCCACTTGTGGCCATCTTTTTCTGCCTTTAGGTTTTTGTCTACATATTTTAGAGGTTCTTATCCATTGGATTATTATTGATGTTATCACTGCACTCATTATTGCGCTAGCGATCCACATCATTTTAACGGTTATCAGTGTCTCGTTGAATTTTCCTGTCGTTATCATCATTTTAGTTTCTGTTGTAGTTGCCTCTTGTGTTTTATTTTCTTGAGCATCTGGTATAACTGTTTCGTTTCTTCTGCCGTTAGATGTTCGTTTCCTTTTGGCTTTTCCACTTCTTTCGGTTTTCTGGTTGTCAATAGTATGTTTATCATCCGTGGTCGTTGTCTGGTTATTGCTTGGCATGAACTTAACTCGCTTCCGTTTTTAAGAACGCATATGTGGTATCGTCCCTTTCTTTCTCCTATTGTCATTTTAACTTCTGCACCTTTCTCAAGTAGTGTTTCTATGCAGTCGACTATTCCTGTCCTGTTTAGTACACATACTCTTACTATTGGTTCTTCACCTTGGTTTCTGACCGTGATTACTTCTTCTCTTTTCTTGTTGAATTCGACATTTACTAGTACTTCTCGTCTCTGATCTTTGATCCATATTACTGTTGTGTTTTTCTTGGTTTGGTGCGGTCCTCTTATCATTCTCGTACGGGATTGTTTCTGGGGTTTCTTAATTGCTGGTTTGATCCTTGGTTGATATCGTTTACTAGCCATACTTTTTGGCCTGCTTTTTATTTGCGCAGTTTTAATTGCTTTACATACCACTATTGCTTGGGCACCTGCGCATACCACAATGTTGGTGTTTGGTTTTACATTTGTCCAAAAAAATTCGCGATCTCGTTCCATGTCCACCGTTATACATATGTCTTCGTCATCTCTAATACATATTTGCGTTGTTGGTAAATTTCCTTTATCTATTATTTCGATACCTTCCATTGTAGCTTTAATTACGACATGTACTCCGGTTTCGTTAGCTCTTTCCAATTCTTTTTCTTCTGCTGTTATGTCTTCGCAAATGTTGTAGTCTCCACATAATTCAGGGTCTCCTTTTTGACTATTGAAAATCCTCCCTTTTGTTATCGTTCTAAAATCACAACTTACTCCGGTTCCTTCCATCAATTGGATGCATATTCCGACCGCGTTTCCGTCGTTGCCGCTGACTTTTATCATGAATAGTTCGACTTCTTTCAGATTTTCCCTCGTAATTCGCGTAATTTTCGTTTCTGTTAGGCAAATTGACGTTGGTATTATTAGGATACTTTGTAGTAGGAGTGACTGGTTTAGATTCTTCCGCATTACTGTGTTATGCAGTGGGGACTTTCGTTTGTCGTTCTCTGTTGCATTATGTTGGTTGTCTTCACTTTGGTCTGAGTTGTCCTCAGTATCCTTCAAGTCTTCGTCGTCATCTTCTGACTCCTTGTCTTCTTCATTATCTCGTTCGCCTGAGTTCCCATTTATGTTGTTCCTTTTGGTGGGTTACAGGTATTGTAAATCTTTACCCCTTCGTGCTGTTTCCAGCGTAACCCAGAATACAATTTATAGCTGACCACTTGATACCCGTTGAGCAATCAACGTTGGTACTGTATCAAGGGTTTGGGCACTAGCAAAAAGTGAGTATGTCTAACATACTATAATTGTCTAGCACCCGCTGGGGTTCACGGACTGCCGATAGAAGGCCTATGTCCGATTTCTTTTCGTCCCCTTGAATATATATAGGCATAGACACACGGATACCTACACACCCATATACATACATATTCAAAATGTACCGATAAGGAAACACTCGTAAAATTTTTATTGGGATAAATGGAACAACTTAAAGAGTCCTGGCCGGTTCCGCTCCAGCAGCCCGGAGAGCCAATTGGGCCTGGCTGGCCTGCCTTAACCTCGCCCGTGCCGCTTTTCCCGGCCGAATCTTCTTCTTCGAGGTCTTTGACGCTGCGCATTCCTTTCGTTGGTGGAGCAGCTCATCTAAAGGCCTGATCTTGGCAATGACCTCTCGGTCAAGGTCCTGTTGGTGTGCCTTGACCTCCAATTCTCTCACCCTCTGGCGGAGGGCCCGCAACTCAACTTGATCCTGGGCACTTTGGAGTTGCAATTGGGTGACGAGTTTCATTCGCTTCTTCATCTCTGTGGGCGGAAACCAGGTGCTCTCGAAATTTCGGCAATGGGCCTTAAGTCGCGTTAACTTGGCCCGGTATTCTTCTACCTGTTGTTGCGCCCTCTCTCTGTCTGCTCTCATTTCCTCCAGGAGTTGTAACACTGAAATAGACAACATTAGGAATCTTTACCTCAGCATTGAGTGACGCAAGTTAGTAAGGTTAAATGAATGTCGCCCTTCGTCCCTACTCCCTTCTGCGCCCAGCTAGGCCTATTCTATGGGCTTTGCCACAACTCGTAGGGCCGGTCGTAATGGTCAACGTTAAGGCAAATCATAGTCAAGGGTCGCGCTGGCCCACGTTGAAGAAAGTGACTGAATCCTAAACGGTTCCAACCATGAAGTTAACACGGCAATTAAAACATAAATAAACAATTGAATTAAGAGCGATCATCGACCATAATCGTGCTAGTCTACGTTACAGAAGATTATCAAAACCAAAACGACACTAATGATGAAATTATTATTGAGAATCAACATTTAAATAGATAATTCGATCACTATGGCTTATCAAAACAAAAAGGTAATATAATAACATCCATCGCACCACATGAATTACACTGCACATCCAGCGACAAAGTCATTTTCGTGCGATATAGTGTTTAGTCCCGAGTCAGAATCCTTGCTCACAACGCAGATGTTAGGCGTGTCGCGCCCTTTGGCCTTTGACTTGGTAATTCCTTCGACTGAGTCCACGGTTTTTCGGGGGCGTCCACGTCCTCTGGGTCGTTCCGGCCCATGCGGGGAAGCTCTTGGATAGTTTAGCCCACGGCGAAGAGCTGCGGTCCGCTTAGGGTGACATTGAGCTCGTGCGTACCCATCACAGTCTTCTAACTCGCCGGCCAGGGTTGCCTCCTCGAGTCGGTGTAATCGGTCCACTGCCGCCTTTACCTCATCAAAGGTGTCAATCAGGGCTAATGACGTGCCATTGATATAAAGCTCCGTCTTCGGTTTTACGGGGACCACATTCTGGTAGGTCCAATCATGGATTTTATACCAAATCCACCTGGACCTCAGGCGAGTAAGTGCTTTCTCCTGGTCCAGTCTGTTGATCTCGTTCGCTTCCTCCTGGGTTGGTTCGAGGCTTGAATCGGAAGATGAGGGGCCGGCCTGTATGTTTCTTGATCTAGTGCTGGGCATGTCTATAATGATAAGATTTACTAGATGCTTGAGTGCGTAGCTAAAATCGGACTATAGCATCATACTATCAAACTGCTACCCGATTTTTGTGATTCAAGTTGTTCAATAAAAGAAATCTTTTCATCTTAATCATTTTCAGTTTACAATTTACAAGCCACTAAGTTTATCGAATTAATAGTTTAGGAGTTATGAAGGTGTTCAATAAAAGAAATCTTTTTATCTTAATCATTTTCAATTTACAAATCACTACGTTTATTAACTTAATAGTTTAGAGGTTATGCATTACCAGATATTTAAATTCAAAGTTAATAAATTTGGATCTCAAAAAAATTTTAGGGAAAAAATAAAAATAAAAGATTTCAGATTCTTGTTTATTTGTTTCAAAATTTAATTCCCCATTATAGTAAGTAATCATCATAATTCTAGTAATTTCGTAGTTCCTTTTTTTATACTAGTATGCTTCACAAAATTGTGCCACTCAGACTTATTATGGGAGGGGTATCGCTATGAGTCCTAGATTCGTATCCGGTCCCTAGCAACCCCTAACCATATTAGTAGTGGGTGGCTTTCACTTCAACATCGTTCGGCAAGTAAATTTTTTATAACTTTGACATGGTTAAATTTCAGGAATTGGGATCTCGTTGGTCTAAATAACATTCAATGGTGATGCCACAATAAAATGGACTCAGGATGTTGGAACATCTAACTAATCTTAAATGATAATTAACACAATAATTGGATTTGGGTTTTGATGATATATAAATAATATTGGATGGGAATAATCAAATGGATATATGACTTGACAGTTTAAAATAGAATGGTTTTCAAAATTGTTAGTATATGATAAAATGGATTTATAATTCGGTAGTATCTGGTTACTATTAAGAGATAATGATACAATAAAAGGGTCTAGAATTTTGTGACGTATGCACAGTCTTAAATGATAGTTAATACACTAAATGGATTTGGATTTTTGATATATAAATAGTGCTGAATAAGAATAATACAATAGAATGGATATATGACTTTTACAGTTGTAGGATAAAATGGATTTTTTAGAATTTTATAATACACGATAAAATGGATTTATAATTTGGTAGTATCTGGTTACTATTAAGTGATAACGATACAATAAAAGAATCTAGAATTTTATGACGTGTGAATAGTCTTAAATGATAGTTAATACACTAAATGGATTCGGATTTTTGATATATAAATAGTACTGAAAAAGAATAATCCAATAGAATGGATATATGACTTTTACAGTTGGAGAATAAAATGGATTTTTTAGAATTTTATAATACACGATAAAATGGATTTATAATTTGGTAGTATCTGGTTACTATTAAGTGATAACGATACAATAAAAGGATCTAGAATTTTATGACGTGTGAATAGTCTTAAATGATAGTTAATACACCAAATGGATTCGGATTTTGATATATAAATAGTACTGAAAAAGAATAATACAATAGAATGGATATATGACTTTTACAGTTGGAGAATAAAATGGATTTTTTAGAATTTTATAATATACGATAAAATGGATTTATAGTTTGAGGATATCTGATTAAGATTAGGTGATAATACTACAACGCAATAGATTATAAACTCACAAAAACTTGGGTCAATAACCATTAACCAGACTTCAGTACCTATACACTTAAGAGTTAACGTCTATCATCTCGATAATCTGGATGTTAATATTCGATAGCTCATGGTAAACTAAATGATTATAGCATTGAAACTTTCTCAGATTCAAATTATTGAGTGCAAATTTTCGGATCCATAAAATTATCAATAATATCAACAAGTCTATTAACCATATTCGACATTAGGTATACTAAATCATTTGATGGTTTGTGCAATTAGCCGACTACTTTAAAGTTGTTGTAGTGATTTAAGTCTGGGACATTTCCCATTTTAGATTTTCTTAATGATGTATTCCTATGGAATAGTTGAGTGTGTATATTAGATGTGTTGTTTATCGGAAGGTCGAATTAATTAAAATTTTCCTACTTTCCCGATTCAACTGAATACGGTTCGATAGGCCTTAGTGTAATTATGTTTCCCGCGATTATTTGCCCGCATTTTAGTTCGTCCGCATAGTCCCTGCGACTATGCCAACTACCTGGATGGATTTACCGCCCTACTCCTGGTTAGAAACCATTTGTTCGTGGCGACCTTCCGGTTAAGAAAAAATATGAAGTTTAGTGCATGTGGGGTCGTAGACCCAAATCTGTGCGTGTGAATTATCAGTTGGCAACAAGGCTGATCAGCGTCGTGGGTGCCATCCGTTCACGACGACGCTGGTCACTCTTGTTCAGTAATAGCAGAATAAAAAAAAAATCAACAGGTTAAAAATATAATAAACATAATGATAATAGAACACAAATAAAAACGAAATAAATCAACAATCCTTACTTTTAGTATTATTCAAAGTTTCGCTAAAAATTTTTGGCATACAAAAATATCTGAATTGTGACGAAAATGCGTCGGTATATATACCTATTTTGTACACGTGTATGTATTGATGCATTAAAACAAACTCGAATTCTTTTTATTCCAGAATTTTCTATTTTGTAATTTTGCTATTTTTAATGGAAATTTTAGTGCTATAATTTTTGTTTTTATTTTTAAATTTTTATTTTCTAATTATTTTCCATTAAATTTGCGTCCATGATGGATTTGGAACGGTTCCAGAACATTTCATATTACTTTTGATTTAGTTTTTATTTAATTGACGTTTTTTCTGAATCTCTTTTTTACGAATTTTTATTTTTATTACTAATTTAATTATTTTCTTAACTTTTATTGTTCAAGGTGGCTTTTATGATGGTCGTCGCCATTTTTATGGAATGTTCTGGGTTTTCTGGAACTTTTTGTTGTTTTTTCCATCTTTTAAGTTATTCGAGTTTGCTTTTTGTAATTCTATGTTTATTTGGCTATTTTTTTTGAGTTAAATTTTGTATAACTTCTTGCTTCTGTATGAATTTTACTTAATTTCTGTGTTTTAGGTTTTTGTTGTTTTTCCTTTAATTACTATTGTTTATTTGGTGTGGTTTTTAATATTTAACTGTACTTTTTGCTTTTTGCATGCTGTGTACCTACACATTTCGGTCACAATTAGAATTTTGGGTCTAGAAGTCAGTTCTAGCCCAACATAAAACACTCGGGGGCCCATAAAATTGCGACCCGCAATTTAAATCAGAAGATGAATAAGATTAATTTTCAGAATACTTGCACTGTATTACAAGTGCCTACATGCAAATTGGGTCCACGAGCTACAGGGTCGTGACCTCAATACCCACATACATAAAAATACTACTATTACTCTACATTTTACAGATGGGTTGAAAGATGAAGAAAAAGAACGACCGAGGTCGGTCCACATAAAAATAAAATTATCATGCTCAGGAATCAATGTTATCAGTCATAATCAGTCTCAGTCTTTGAAATCACAATTGTTAAATCAGGGTGATTTATCGTTCGTAATGTCGTGAAATGTTTTTACTGTCGTGATGTCGCACTAATAGAATTCTGTTGTTCGGGATCTCGTCTCGATGACGGCTCTGGTTTCAGTGTTTGGGGAAGATTTGAAATATCTTGGTTGGTTCGTTGTTTGGAGTAGCTGTTCTTCCATTGGGATACGAATACTTCTCGATTGTTCTTTAAGTTTGAGGGTTTTGTTTCTTGCTTTACTGGAATTGGGTTTGAGTGCAATCAGGCTCAGTACGGTAATGTTTATCATCAGGCTTGCCGCTAATAGGATCAATATTGTGAGGGGTTCAGATTCTCTTAGTTCTACTACTTTGGGTTTGTTCATCATTTCTCCCAATTGGGTTGTATCTGCTATTTCTGATTTTTCGGGTTTGTTGACTTTGTTTTCTTCCGAGGTGACAGCTTTCTTTATTTCCTCTAGGGTTTTAATCATTTTCTCGGAGTTCATTGGGTTTTTGTTTATGATAGTTAGGATTTCTCTTGTCATTTCTTTCAAGGTTTTTGTTACCTCATTTTTAATGCTAGGTTCCTCTTTGAGGGTGGAAGTTAATTTTCCTTTCATTTCCTCTAAAGATTTCACTACTATTTCGCAATTGTTTGAACGTCCATTGGCGGCTGTTGTTACCTGTTGTTTTATTTCCTCTAATATTATTACCATCATTCTCATTGCGGCTGGATCTGTTTGGGATTCTTTCTTTGATTTCTGATTTTGAAATTGTTTGGCTAATGTTGCTATCTGGGTTCTGATAACTTTCATTTCTTGTTCTAAGGTTGTTTTTATTGTCTGAGCCATTTGCACTTCCGTCGGACTTTCAGTTGTTGGTGGACATTGCGAACATTGCAACTTGATTTGTTCGCATTCCTCATTGGGTTTTTCGCATATCGATTTAAAGCTACTACATGTGCTATCTTCTCTTCGGTATGGGTACTCTTTCTGGCATCGGATCATCGATTCTTCAGCTTGTAGGGTTCTTGGCATTGTCATTATAATTATCACCACGATTAGGCTTCTCATCTTTACATATATATATACGTTAATAAAATTACTTGGCTTTATTTACAATTTATTTACACAGTGATTTGGTCTCATTTATTGGGAGCCACCGACCTCATCCCCTAATTTTACGGGAGGTTCAGGTGCTCGTCTTTTGCTCAACTCGTTCATTCTTATTACTTCTAGTTGTGTTGCTATCAACTGTCTCTTTAATTCTGGTATTTCTTGTAATTGCTTCTCTTTACTTTTCCATTTTCTCTGCTTGATGGTTATTGCCGTCTGCAATGCTTGCATGCTTCGTCGTTTTTGATTTAAAATTCTCCGGTAATTTTCTTTCAATTTCCACTGTTTTTCTGTTTCCTTTCTTTGTTCCCTGATCTCTTCCTTGAGTTTTGCATTTCCCTTCTCGACTTTTTTACTTTCTCGCACTCTTGTTTTTTCATAAGCATATTGTGCTTCCAACTGTTCGATATAAACTTGATCGATATTTACAATCTTTTTCAACTTCCTTGTTTCTGATTTCCAATAGTCTTCGATTACCGCTTGAGCTCTCAACTCTACTATCTCTTGTCTCAGGTTTTTATTTTCCGTCTCTTTTAATTTCGATTCATTTATTTCCCTCAAAATTTCTTGCTTGACAGTGTTTATTAATCGTCTTGATTGAACAATGTGCTGTCTCAATCTCGTAATCTCTACATTTTGATTTGCAATTTTTGTTTTGAACAACTTCTTGCTGACTCTCCATTTATTACTATAATATTTCATCGGTTCTTGTTTGATTGGTATCGTATTCTGGCTTGGTTCAGGTTGGTCAATTGATTTTCTTTCATTATTCGTTGATTCTCTTTCTTTTAAATAATTCATATCTACAAAAATATACACATCATATTTCCTTTCGTCTTCTTTTTATTATTTTGAATTTTTGGTTTTGGTAATTTTTATTCGGTTTTGGTTTTATGATTTTTTTTTTTTTTTTTTTTTTTTTTTTTTTTTTTTTTTTTTTTTTTTTTTTTTTTTTGAAATCATTCTTATTTACAGGCAACCTCTCTCTTCGACTAAATCCATGTTGCGTTATTTTGTTCGTTATTTTCTTCGAAGCCTTCATCTGTTGTGACTTCGGCAGGCTGTGGCACTTGCAACGGGAACGGGTAGAGTGGCATTAATAGTATTGGTGGTTGTCTCCTTAACCGATCTACTTCTTCCCGCAATTCCGCTGAGATATTTATTTCTTCATCCAACAAAAACGTTAATCTACTTTCGTTTTCTATCATCTCGTCCAATTCCTCTTCCAATCGTTGGGTTTTTTCAAGCATTTTCAACTTCTCGATTTCTGCTCTCAGATTCGCTTCATTTTCTTCGAAGCATCGTTTTATTATCTCGGTTTCCTGTTTGGCTTGTTGAATTGCCTTATCGCACTCCGCTCTACATTTCGCATTAAGCGCAATCTGATGCTTCCAATTCACATCCCTTTGTGTGTACATACCTTTATATCCGTTCATCTCTTGATTGGCTTCCTCTACCTCTGTTTGTAATTGTCGGATCTGTCGATCTTGGTCTGCCAATTGTTGTTCCCATCTCCTTTCCTGGTATTCATACCTTCTTATCTCCCGAGTCTGTTTCTTTATGACTCTCCGTCTACCGTCGCTGGTCCGCGTCTTGATTCTATGTTCTCTACTCAATCGGCTGATCTCATCTTGTTGGTTTTCTATCATTTCCCACATTTTGAATTCGTCTCTTTCCATCAGTTTCATTGGCAACTGTCTTAACTCCTCTTTGGTCTCTTTCCAATTCTTTTTCCATTTTCGGGCTTGATGCTTGAGACACTTTTCGGTTTCCTCAAATTTCTGTTGTCGTTTTCTCCACTCTACTTCTTCTTCCTCTCGCTGTGCAGCTCTTGTTTCGTAAAATTCTTGGTCTGCTTTTCGTAATCTCAGTTGTTCCTTGCTACTGATTTTCCAGTATAACACTTGAGTTTGGCTTCCTAGGTATTTATACTTCCATTTCTGAGCTTGTGTTTTTATTTGTGTGTTAATTCGCTCTAACATGTTATCTTTAATGATTGGTTCTTTTGCGGTGTTCTCCTCCCTTGACCTCTGACTTCGTTTAGGGTCTTTTTGCATCTTTCCCATTTTTCTTTCATCATTGCGCATTTGTCCTTTGCTTCTTCTAGTTCGGCCTTGTAATTTCGTATTTGATGTTCGTGACTATCATTCTGCCTCGTTTGGAGGGTTTCGTATTTTCGTTTCCATTGTTGCGCTTGTAGTTTTATTCGTTCCGTTTTACGCTGTTCCTCCTCGTACTGCTCATTTGTTTCTCTAATTTGTGTCTTCTGCATTATTATCTCTCCGCATAACCCAACTATCTCCATAATCCGCTGAGTTCGTAAATTCGAGAGCTCTTCCTCCAATTCTTGGTATGTTGAGGTATTTCTCACATTCTCGGTTAATTCCTCTACCTGTTTCATCCACCTCTCTTTTGCTGCTAGTGCTTCCGCCTTCTCCACTTCTAACTCTTGTTGCTTTTTCTCATACATGGTTTTGTACATTTCTATTTCTCTCTTTACTCTTTCTGCTTCGTATGTTTGTATGATGGATTTGTACTGTTCGAGTTGTTGCATCTCGGTTTCCACATAGGTTTGTGATTCTTTATTCATTGTCTAAATAATTACACTATTACTACCACTATTATTACATACGTTTATTATCTACACTTTTTACACGGAATTTTTTTAATTTTTGTTACTGATCGGCGTAGCGAAATCCTTTGATTCGCTGCGCAATCCTCTGTCTACACATTGGACATTCCTTTACCTTTCAGTAGGTAGATAGTAGCCCGCTGCAACAATTACCCCCCCCCCCCCGGGGGGGGGGGGGGGGGGGGGGGGGGTAAAATTGTTGCAACTTTTTATTACGCAATTGTTGCAACTCACATTTTTTGCTTTCAGGGATTTTTGGTCCAAATTTTTTTTATCAGACTATAGTGAAGGGGTCTCGACGGTCCTGGGATTTTCAATACAAAAAAAAAAATTTCTATACAAAAACGATGGTCCTGGGATTTTCAATACAAAAAAAAAAATTTCTATACAAAAACGATGGTCCTGGGATTTTCAATACAAAAAAAAAAATTTCAATACAAAAACGATGGTCCTGGGATTTTCAATACAAAAAAAAAAAATCAATACAAAAACGATGGTCATGGGATTTTCAATACAAAAAATTTTTTTCAATAGAAAAAGGCGGTTTTCAATAAAAAAGCATGGTAATTTAAGGTCTCAGGATATTTTCAATACAAAAAGGCAGTCTACACTAAAAAACGTGGTAAATTTTTCAGACTATAGTGAGGTGGTCTCCTTGGTCCTGAGAAATAGGTGGTCTACACTAAAAAACGTGGTAAATTTTTGAATTACAGTAAATTATGGTCCTAAAAATTAAATTACAATAAATGATGGTCAAAATTTTTGAATTACAGTAAATTATGGTCAAAATTTTTCAATTACAGTAAAATAAGGTCCAATTTTTCAATTAAAGTAAATTATGGTCCAAATTTTTGAATTACAGTGAATAATGGTCCAAATTTTTGAATTACAGTAAATAATGGTTCTAAAAATTGAATTACAGTAAATTATGGTTCTAAAATATTAAATTAAAGTAAATTAAGGTTCAAATTTTTCAATTAAAGTAAATTATGGTCCAAATTTTTGAATTACAGTAAATAATGGTCCAAATTTTTCAATTACAGTTAATTATGGTTCTAAAATATTAAATTAAAGTAAATTAAGGTTCAAATTTTTCAATTAAAGTAAATTATGGTCCAAATTTTTGAATTACAGTAAATAATGGTCCAAATTTTTGAATTACAGTAAATAATGGTTCTAAAAATTGAATTACAGTAAATAATGGTTCTTAAAAATTAAATTACAGTAAATTATGGTTCTTAAAAATTAAATTACAGTAAATAATGGTCCAAATTTTTCAATTACAGTTAATTATGGTTCTAAAAAATTAAATTAAAGTAAATTAAGGTTCAAATTTTTCAATTAAAGTAAATTATGGTCCAAATTTTTGAATTACAGTAAATAATGGTCCAAATTTTTGAATTACAGTAAATAATGGTTCTAAAAATTGAATTACAGTAAATTATGGTTCTAAAAAATTAAATTACAGTAAATTATGGTTCTTAAAAATTAAATTACAGTAAATAATGGTCCAAATTTTTCAATTACAGTTAATTATGGTTCTAAAAAATTAAATTAAAGTAAATTAAGGTTCAAATTTTTCAATTAAAGTAAATTATGGTCCAAATTTTTGAATTACAGTAAATAATGGTCCAAATTTTTGAATTACAGTAAATAATGGTTCTAAAAATTGAATTACAGTAAATTATGGTTCTAAAAAATTAAATTACAGTAAATTATGGTTCTTAAAAATTAAATTACAGTAAATAATGGTCCAAATTTTTCAATTACAGTTAATTATGGTTCTAAAAAATTAAATTAAAGTAAATTAAGGTTCAAATTTTTCAATTAAAGTAAATAATGGTCCAAATTTTTGAATTAAAGTAAATTATGGTTCAAATTTTTAAATTAAAGTAATGAATGGGCTCAAATAACTAAATTAAGGTTCTAAAAAATTAAATTAAAGTTAATTAAGGTCCAAATTTAAAAATTAAGTAATCAATGGTCAAAAATTTTAAATTAAAGTTAAATAAGTAAATTAAAGTAATAATTTTTAAATAAGTAATGTAATAAGTAAATTAAAGTAAGAATTTAAAATTTATTAACAAAATAATAGAAGGTGTTTGAGAATTGAAATTTTTTAATGAAAATTTTTATGAAATAATTTTTAAGTTAATTTTAATGGAAATTTTTATGAATTATTTTTCAATGGTAATTTTTAATGGAAATTTTTATGAAATATTTTTCAATGATAATTTTAGATGGAAATTTTTAAGATAATTTTTAATGTAAATTTTTATGAAATATTTTTCAAAGACAAATTTTAATAATAATTCAACAACAAACCAACAACTTAGTACCAACAACCAGATACCTACAACTAGTTACTAACAACTAGTTACCTGATACCAAGTACCTACAACTAGTTACTAACAGCCAGTTACCTGCTACCAAGTACCTACAACCACCTAACAAATACTTACAACCAAAAACAAACAACCAACTAGGTACCATCTACCAAGTACATACAACCAACAACAACCAAGTACTAAGCATTATCAACCAACTACTAAGTACTAACAACCAAAATCAACCAACTAGGTACTAGATAGCAAGTACTTACAACAAACATCAACCAACTAATAAGTACTAACAACCAAAAACAAACAACCAACTAGGTACCATCTACCAAGTACATACAACCAACAACAACCAAGTACTAAGCATTATCAACCAACTACTAAGTACTAACAACCAAAATCAACCAACTAGGTACTAGATAGCAAGTACTTACAACAAACATCAACCAACTAATAAGTACTAACAACCAAAAACAACCAACCAACTAGCTACTAGATATCAAGTACTTACAACCAACTAGATACCAAGTACTAACAACCAGTTACCTGCTACTAAGTACCTACAACCATCTACCAAGTACATACAACCAAGTACTAAGCATTATTAACCAACTACTAAAGTACCTTCAACCGACTAGCTACCACCTACCAAGTACCACCAACAACGAGATACCTACAACTAGATACTAACAACTAGTTACCAGATACCTACTACTCACAGCCGTCAACAACCAGGTACTAAGCATCATCAACCAAGTAATAACAACTAGATACCTAGTACTTACAACCAGATGACCACATGAAATTATTGGTTAAATAAGTAAATTAATGTCTAATTTTAAAATTAAGTAATCAATGGTCTAAAATATTAAAGTTAAAGTCAATTTAAGATGAAAGTTTTCTGGGATTTTCAATGTTCATTTTAGATGCAAATCTTCGTCAATCAATCAATGACCACATGAAATTATTAGTTAAATATGAAAATAAGGGTTATAATTAGTTGTTTAGTAAATTATGGTGTAAAATTAAGAAATAAAGAATAATTAGGTAAATTAAGGATAAATTAAGGAAAATTAAGGTTCAAAATTTAAAATTAAGTAACCAATGGTTCAAATTTTAAATTAAAGCTAAATAAGTAAATTAAAGTAAGATTTTTAAATTTATTATCAAAAGATTGAATAACCACCAACTTTTTTTGAGAAATTTAATTTTTAATGAAAATTTAAATGGAAATTTTTTTTTTAAGTTAATTTTAAATGTAAAATTTTTTAAGTTAATTTTTAATGGAAATTTTAATGGAATAATAATAATAATAATAATAATAATAATAATAATAATAATAATAATAATAATAATAATAATAATAATTCAACAGTTCCCAACAATCAGTTACTAAATATTTTTAACTAGATGCTAACAAATACTTTCAACATGATCCCACGTACTAACTAACTCTCAAACAACCACATACTTACAACTAACTACTTACAATCAACTAAATATTCTTTATTGTATTTTATGAATTGTATACCACAACTCAATCACTTTAAAACACCACGTGAAATTCAAAATAATTTAAATTACAATGAAATACTAATGAATTCTAATTTACAAAAACATCTTCTTTTAAATGATAACTTATTATTGCAAAGTAAAAATCACATTCAATAAATACTTATTGTTGATCAGTTTTATTATATATACTCTGAGTTTATCCGACAGGATGTTTTGACCCCCTAAGGGTACTGGTCGTAAGGGTACTGGTCGTAAGGGTATTAGTCGTAAAGGTACTGGTCGTAAGGCTATTGGTAACACTCAACCACCACCTACTCATTAATTAACTACCATGTACTAACAACCAGTTACCTGATACCAAGTACATACAACCAACATCAACCTGTTACTAAGCATTATCAACCTACAACTATATAACAACAATCAGTAAACAACACTCTACCAACTATTAAATACAAGATACCAACAACTAGATACCAACAATCAACTAACCACACATAAAAATAATAGCAATTAAATACAAAATATTCTTCATCACATACACTATCTTCTTATCAAAATCTAAAAAGTCAATCAGATACCAACTACCAACTACCAAGTACTAACAACCAACTACCTACAACCAACAACTATGTACTAACAAATTGATCTTTAAAAGAAAAATACTCATCACTTGAAAAATTAGATGGAAAATTAATTGAACTCAAGACATCAATAACTTGGTAAAAATTGATTAAATAATTGCAAAAATTTAAATTTACTCAAAATAAATATCATAAAAATTTAATTAATAGACAAGAAAGAATTCTATTCATTAATCATCCAGTAAATAAAAAAATACTGATCATTCAAGTTGAATCGACTAAGATAATAAATTAATAAGATAAGATTTAGTAGATAATTGATTTAGATTGAATAAATTAATTGAAATAAAATTAATTTTAATTATTTTTTTTAAAAATAATACATGTACTCAAATTGATTGACTGAATGCTCAAAATATTCAAAAATCAGTATAAATTCATTAAAATTATCAATGTCATCAATCTACAATAAAAATAATTATCATTAAATTCCAAAAGAGACTAGAAAACTAACAAACCAGAAAATTCATTCAAATGACAATAATTGGTATATTCAAGCGAATTCTCTAATAAAATCATCTAAAAAGAATCATTTCGCCTGATATATCTCTATTTTTAAAGATTAGTATCTTATCGATAAGTACTTGTTAAATATCATATATTCACCTCAAACTAACAAGATTCCTTAAAATCCCTTAAATGACTATATTTCTACCCTTAATCAATATTATTACAAATAATTCAATAAAATCATCTAAAAAGCATCAAATTTCCCAAAAATAACTCTATCTTTAAAGATTAGTATTTTATCGATAAATATCCTTAAAAGGTTATATATTTACCTCAGACTAATAAGATTCCTTAAAATCCCCTTTAAATGACTATAATTCTAACTTTAATTCGTATTATCACAAATATTTCCCTATAAAACAGGTAAAATCATTAACTCTAAATAATTTATAAAATCTAATGATAAAACCGGTTATAATTAAATTTTTGTTAATCACTGTACTTGAAATTTAAAATAAATATTGCTTGAAATTTGACTGTACAATATAACTGAGTAGTTGCATAGAAAGATTAAATTTATCCATATTTCTTCAAATGATCATTTTTACCGATATCCAACCGATTTAATTACTAATTAAAATCACCCGATAGATTTCTCCCAATAAAGATCAATTTTCTTTAGTCGACGTTTTAAATCAATATTTCCAACTTTTGTCGTTGTCCGTCTAAATAAAGATAAAAAATAATTTAAAGTTGATATCAATCCCAATTATCTGTAAAGTTTTCATTGTCAAAACCAAGTAAATAGATTATCCCTACTTAATAAAACATTGTTCTAAAACATAAATCTAAATTAATTTACTGTGCATTAATCACAACCTAATAAAACAATATAATTATTATTGATTCATAACTACTGTATTGCAATTTCCCTTAAAACATTGATATTTTACCAACATCATCCTTAAAAGATCATATATTCCCATCTTAACCCATCCTTCATTAAATTCAATCGAATATATCTCCCTTACAATGATATATTCCTACCTTATCCGATCTCTGATTAAATCTAACCAACTATATCTCCCTTAAAAGATCATATTTTCCCATCTTAACCGATCTCTCATTAAAGTCAATCGACTATATCTCCCTTACAATGATATATTCCCATCTTAACCCATCCCTCATTAAATTTAACCAACTATATCCCCTCAAAAGATCATATTTTCACACCTTATCCGATCTCTCATTAAATCTAACCGACAATATCCCATCTTATCCGATCTCTCACCAAATATTTCTACCCTTTTAAACATCTAACCGAATATATCCTTCAATTCTATCCACTTGAATCCTCCTTTAATTCACTCAATCCTCTTAAAATCCTTAGAGAACTTCAAAAATATGACTTAATTGTTACAGACACCAAATATTCTTCCATTGAAATAATTTAGTAGCTATGTAGTAAGAGTTCACTAAAAGATCAAAAATCAATATTTTCTACAAATATTTACCATCAAATACTGGAGATGAAATATATTGTTTGATTATAATTCTTCATCGATTCAACCAATCATTTTCAAGCAATAACAGCAAACTAAATTTCTGTATATCCTACAATAATTATCAAGTAAATTTTAAGTTATTGATAAAGTTAACTGGTTTCTTAGCTTATGTTTTTTAAAGTGCATCAATGTGTAAATATTCTTAGAAAATTATTGAAAAATTATTTATTCAAATGCATTACAAAGTCATCAAAAATCACTTAATTATTAACCTAATTGTCAATGAAATTAATTTTTATTTAAAAACTATTCAATAAAATACAACTAATTATCAAGAAATTAATTAAATTTATCAATTAAATTTATCAGTCAACATGAAATTCTTAGAAAATTATTCAATATCCTCATAAAAATTTATCCACTTTATTATTGTAAAAACTCTAATTATTAACATTGAAAATAAATTTTATTTAAAATTAAAAAACCAATCAATAAAAATACATTCAATTATCAAGAAATTAATTAAATTTACCTTAGAATTAGCATTATATTACAGAAATTCACAAAAAATGATAAAAATTCACAAAAATAATAGAAATTCATGAAAATGATAGATATCCACGAAAAATTACGGAAATTCATGAAAATATTAGAAATTCACAAAAAATGATGGAAATTCATGAAAATGATAGAAATTTACTTGAATAAAACCATCAACTCTAAAAATTATCAATGCCTTAAACAACAAATTTGTCTAAATAATCATTCAAATAAAAGCATTAAATACCTTTACGACTAATACACTTACGACATGTTGAATGTGAGTAGTACCCTTGTGAGCAATACCCATAGGGGGACAGAATATTTTTTCGGATAAACTCAGAGTATATATTAATTAACTCATTCAAATTTATCATTGAATCAGTAAAATTATCATAAATTTCGATAAAAATTCTAATGTGGTAAGCAATGAAAAGAGAAATATTCTTTAAACTTAGATAAAACTAACAATGAAGGTGGTAAGAATCATTAGAGTGAGGAAATTATTCATTACTCGATGATAAATTCAAATGGGTGAAAATAATTGGTAGAATAATTCATTAATGGATCATTGAATGGGCATAGATAAGAAAAAAGGTTGATAAGAATGGAAATATATTAATTGAATTTATTTAAAATTATTTCATAAAATTCATAAAAAAAAACTTTTAAAACAAATATTTGTGGGGATGTTTTAAGTGAATAATTAATCAAAATCGGCGGAATATAATTGATTAAATATCGAGGATGGGGGGTTATAATTAATGGAAAATCAATGGGATACAAATGATTAAATAGTGGAAAATCCGGGAATATAAGTGATTAATTAATGGAATATTGAGAATCGGAGGAATATCAATGAGAAGGATATATAATTTAAACTAGTTTATTACATAACAAGCCGCGACTAGTTTATTACATAACAAGCTGTGAATGGTATTTTACCCTTTATTTTACCAACATTTTACTAGTATATAATTTAATTTTAATTTTATTTTTAAATTGTACATATTTTGAATATCATTCTATTGTTTAATTTCGATAATAAGTATAAAAAGTCTATAATGATTAATAAATTAATATCTTGTTAACATTTACCAGAGAATTTAAAAAACTTTACTTAAAATTTAGTGAAGTATTTAATTTTGATTGTACTTTATAAGACATATATTTGAGTATTAACTTATTTTGATTGAAGTATCACATTCAATATTATGATGATTTTTTTTTTCTAAATTGAAATATTTTAGTGTAAAATAGTTAATTTGATAATAAATAGAATACAATATTAAAGGACTTTTTGAAAAAAAGTTAGTTTCTACTGCCTAATCAATAAGTTTAAAAAGTTTAGAACTGTTAATAAATCAATTTCTTATTCGCATTTACATATAAAATTTTTATTTTTAAATTAAAGTATTAAATTGATGATTTAATTTTAGTTGTATTTGAATGATACATTTAATTTACTTTGATTGAAAGGAGTAATATAATTCATATTATGATATTTGTTTTCGAAATATTTAGTGTAGAATAGTAAATTTAATAATATATAGCTATTATTACAAGTACTTATACAACAAAAAACACTTTTTATTTCTAATGTCTTATTCCATCAATAAGTTAAAAGTATGTAACTGGTAATAGATTAATTTCTTATTTACATTATTCGAGAATTTGAAAAACTTATAAAATTTATATTTTTAAAATTTAATTTTGATTGTATTTTCTAAGACTTATATTTGAATATTTAACTTATTTTGAATGAAAAGGGTAATATATATATTATTATCTTTTATGATAATTGTTTTTGAAATACATAATGCAAATTAAAACATTTTAGTAATAATTTGCTATTATTTTAGAATTTATTTTAGGCAAAAAATTAAAAAAAGATCTAATCAATAATTCTCAATAAATTATCATTCACGGCTTGTTATGTAATAAACTAGTCGCGGCTTGTTATGTAATAAACTAGTTTAAATTATATATCCTTCTCATTGATATTCCTCCGATTCTCAATATTCCATTAATTAATCACTTATATTCCCGGATTTTCCACTATTTAATCATTTATATCCCATTGATTTTCCATTAATTATAACCCCCCATCCTCGATATTTAATCAATTATATTCCGCCGATTTTGATTAATTATTCACTTAAAACATCCCCACAAATATTTGTTTTAAAAGTTTTTTTTTAAGGATATTTATCGATAAAATACTAATCTTTAAAGATAGAGTTATTTTTGGGAAATTTGATGCTTTTTAGATGATTTTATTGAATTATTTGTAATAATATTGATTAAGGGTAGAAATATAGTCATTTAAGGGATTTTAAGGAATCTTGTTAGTTTGAGGTGAATATATGATATTTAACAAGTACTTATCGATAAGATACTAATCTTTAAAAATAGAGATATATCAGGCGAAATGATTCTTTTTAGATGATTTTATTAGAGAATTCGCTTGAATATACCAATTATTGTCATTTGAATGAATTTTCTGGTTTGTTAGTTTTCTAGTCTCTTTTGGAATTTAATGATAATTATTTTTATTGTAGATTGATGACATTGATAATTTTAATGAATTTATACTGATTTTTGAATATTTTGAGCATTCAGTCAATCAATTTGAGTACATGTATTATTTTTAAAAAAAATAATTAAAATTAATTTTATTTCAATTAATTTATTCAATCTAAATCAATTATCTACTAAATCTTATCTTATTAATTTATTATCTTAGTCGATTCAACTTGAATGATCAGTATTTTTTTATTTACTGGATGATTAATGAATAGAATTCTTTCTTGTCTATTAATTAAATTTTTATGATATTTATTTTGAGTAAATTTAAATTTTTGCAATTATTTAATCAATTTTTACCAAGTTATTGATGTCTTGAGTTCAATTAATTTTCCATCTAATTTTTCAAGTGATGAGTATTTTTCTTTTAAAGATCAATTTGTTAGTACATAGTTGTTGGTTGTAGGTAGTTGGTTGTTAGTACTTGGTAGTTGGTAGTTGGTATCTGATTGACTTTTTAGATTTTGATAAGAAGATAGTGTATGTGATGAAGAATATTTTGTATTTAATTGCTATTATTTTTATGTGTGGTTAGTTGATTGTTGGTATCTAGTTGTTGGTATCTTGTATTTAATAGTTGGTAGAGTGTTGTTTACTGATTGTTGTTATATAGTTGTAGGTTGATAATGCTTAGTAACAGGTTGATGTTGGTTGTATGTACTTGGTATCAGGTAACTGGTTGTTAGTACATGGTAGTTAATTAATGAGTAGGTGGTGGTTGAGTGTTACCAATAGCCTTACGACCAGTACCTTTACGACTAATACCCTTACGACCAGTACCCTTACGACCAGTACCCTTAGGGGGTCAAAACATCCTGTCGGATAAACTCAGAGTATATATAATAAAACTGATCAACAATAAGTATTTATTGAATGTGATTTTTACTTTGCAATAATAAGTCAGTAGTTATCATTTAAAAGAAGATGTTTTTGTAAATTAGAATTCATTAGTATTTCATTGTAATTTAAATTATTTTGAATTTCACGTGGTGTTTTAAAGTGATTGAGTTGTGGTATACAATTCATAAAATACAATAAAGAATATTTAGTTGATTGTAAGTAGTTAGTTGTAAGTATGTGGTTGTTTGAGAGTTAGTTAGTACGTGGGATCATGTTGAAAGTATTTGTTAGCATCTAGTTAAAAATATTTAGTAACTGATTATTATTATTATTATTATTATTATTATTATTATTATTATTATTATTATTATTATTATTATTATTATTATTCCATTAAAATTTCCATTAAAAATTAACTTAAAAAATTTTACATTTAAAATTAACTTAAAAAAAAATTTCCATTTAAATTTTCATTAAAAATTAAATTTCTCAAAAAAAGTTGGTGGTTATTCAATCTTTTGATAATAAATTTAAAAATCTTACTTTAATTTACTTATTTAGCTTTAATTTAAAATTTGAACCATTGGTTACTTAATTTTAAATTTTGAACCTTAATTTTCCTTAATTTATCCTTAATTTACCTAATTATTCTTTATTTCTTAATTTTACACCATAATTTACTAAACAACTAATTATAACCCTTATTTTCATATTTAACTAATAATTTCATGTGGTCATTGATTGATTGACGAAGATTTGCATCTAAAATGAACATTGAAAATCCCAGAAAACTTTCATCTTAAATTGACTTTAACTTTAATATTTTAGACCATTGATTACTTAATTTTAAAATTAGACATTAATTTACTTATTTAACCAATAATTTCATGTGGTCATCTGGTTGTAAGTACTAGGTATCTAGTTGTTATTACTTGGTTGATGATGCTTAGTACCTGGTTGTTGACGGCTGTGAGTAGTAGGTATCTGGTAACTAGTTGTTAGTATCTAGTTGTAGGTATCTCGTTGTTGGTGGTACTTGGTAGGTGGTAGCTAGTCGGTTGAAGGTACTTAGTAGTTGGTTAATAATGCTTAGTACTTGGTTGTATGTACTTGGTAGATGGTTGTAGGTACTTAGTAGCAGGTAACTGGTTGTTAGTACTTGGTATCTAGTTGGTTGTAAGTACTTGATATCTAGTAGCTAGTTGGTTGGTTGTTTTTGGTTGTTAGTACTTATTAGTTGGTTGATGTTTGTTGTAAGTACTTGCTATCTAGTACCTAGTTGGTTGATTTTGGTTGTTAGTACTTAGTAGTTGGTTGATAATGCTTAGTACTTGGTTGTTGTTGGTTGTATGTACTTGGTAGATGGTACCTAGTTGGTTGTTTGTTTTTGGTTGTAAGTATTTGTTAGGTGGTTGTAGGTACTTGGTAGCAGGTAACTGGCTGTTAGTAACTAGTTGTAGGTACTTGGTATCAGGTAACTAGTTGTTAGTAACTAGTTGTAGGTATCTGGTTGTTGGTACTAAGTTGTTGGTTTGTTGTTGAATTATTATTAAAATTTGTCTTTGAAAAATATTTCATAAAAATTTACATTAAAAATTATCTTAAAAATTTCCATCTAAAATTATCATTGAAAAATATTTCATAAAAATTTCCATTAAAAATTACTTAAAAAATTATTCCATAAAAATTTCCATTGAAAAATATTTCATTAAAATTTTCATTAAAAAATTTCAATTCTCAAACACCTTCTATTATTTCAACTTTTTGTTAATAAATTTTAAAATCTTACTTTAATTTACTTATTTAAAAATTATTACTTTAATTTACTTATTTAACTTTAATTTAAAATTTTTGACCATTGATTACTTAACTTTAATTTAATTTTTAGACCCATAATTTACTGTAATTTTAAAATTTGAACCATTATTTAGTTTAATTGAAAAATTTGGACCTTAATTAACTTATTTAAAATTTTTTACCATTGATTACTTAATTTTAAAATTTGGACCTTAATTAACTTTAATTTAATTTTTTAGGACCTTAATTTACTTTATTTTAATTTTTTTAGAACCATTATTTACTTAATTTTAAAATTTGAACCTTAATTTACTTAGTTGAGCCCTTAATTAACTTTAATTTTAAATTTTGAACAATTATTTACTTTAATTTAATATTTTAGAACCTAAATTTACTTTAATTTAAAAATTTGGACCATAATTTACTTTAATTGAAAAAATCTTAGCCCATAATTTACTTATTTAGACCATAATTTACTTTATTTCAAAACAAAATCTGAACCTTGATTTACTTAAATTTTTTAGACCCATCATTTACTTTATTTTTTAATTTTAGACCCATAATTTGCTTTATTTTAAAAATTTACTATGCGTTTTTAATGTAAAACCACCTTTTCTATTGAAATTCTCATGACCAAGAAGATCCCCTCACTATTGTGTGAAAAATCCATGCTTTTTTATTGAAGACTACCTTTTTCTATTGAAATTCTCAGGACCAAGGAGACCCACCCAAATAATATTTATCCTTGGCTTGTTTATTGAAAAAAAAAATTTTGTATTTAAAATCCCAGAAAACATTGGGCATTACGGCAACAATTATGTAATCAAAAAATGTCTACGGAAAAAGTTATGCAATCAAAAGTTTGCGACATTTTTTACCCCCCCCCCCCCCCCCCTATTGTTCCCGTAGGCCACTATCTACCTACTTATATATATCAAACTTGTCAATTTACTATTTCAAATTAAAGATGTCTATAACATGAGAAATCAAATATGGACGTATTAAGTCAGGAAGAGTATAAATCATAGTACTTTATAAAATTCTCATACCAAATGCTTTTAAGAGTTTTAACATATTTTTGTGCTACGAATTTTAAACAATTGCGGGACCTCTGACAAAATCTGGGTCGTGAGTCACGATTTGTACGCTTCTAATATAGATGCTCTAAATAGCCGAAAGGAAACTTTTCCAGTCAAAATTATTGCTGATTCTAAGCATTGTATGTAAAAATAAATTCAAGTTTATTCAAACAAATTGCATAATTGTAATTTCCCTCACAGTAGATGCTACTAATGTTTCAAGTGAATTAGAAGTAATTTGATTTCCATAATTTCTGTTTCCTAGATTTTGTTTATGAGGGAAAATAAATTAAATGAAGTAACAAAAGAAGTGTTCAAAGTTATGTCTAACAGTTTGATTTTCCAACAAATTTGCCTTCATTGAAAAAAAAACTTTCTTATAAAACAGGCGTTAACATATTTTCTCGATTATTATTCCTCAGCTTTAATTGTTTGTTTGCAACTCGTTTAATTTCTACATCAGTTAAAACAAATTTGACAATTGAAACATTTACACTGAATAAGCTACAAACTAGCTAAGAATAGTTTAAATTGAAAGAAGACGATAAAAACATTTATTCAAAATTATGAAGATTTGAAAAGGAAGTCGCAGAGGTTTCTGTAAAAAATTAGAAGAAATGAGAAATAATTATTTATTTTTCTTTAAACTAAAACAATTTATATTAGCAGAAAGTTGGTTGTTTAAAAACAAATTTCCTCATTCAAATTGAAAGTTAATCCTTTCATAACTAGAGGAACCTTATGAAGTAATTCAAAGTGTTGAGTTATTAAATTTGTTTTGACAGGTGACATTTACGTAGGATTGCAGGTAATAAAATTTAATTATAAATTGTTAAGCACAAATGAGCTTAAGACTGTTTTGTTTATTTGTATCGGTAATACAAAAATATAAACAAGCAACAAGTTCAACTCAACTCGAAAATAAAACATTAGAAAACTTTGTTCTTTTGTAATATTTGTCAATAATATTTATTTCAAATTTTTGAAAAAGACTTTCTGACTCGCACTGTAAGCTTTGAGCTGATATGTTCTTTTTTACATAAAATACATATATTTGAGACTTTCAGAAATACATGTCGCAAACTCTTGAAACCTAATAAACCCCGCTAAACCTCATTTAGTAAATAATAATAATAATAATAATAATAATAATAATAATAATAATAATAATAATAATAATTATTATTATTATTATTATTATTATTATTATTATTATTATTATTATTGCTGAAGTTGTTGAAGTAAATTATTATATTATGTCAAATTTAATAATTCCTAATAAAAAGAAAACCGAAATTGAACGAAAAAGAATGGCGGTCAAGCAGAGAAGTAATGGCAAAGAAAGATATGACAAAAACAGAACTATAAAAGGGTACAATCAGACACGAAATGGAAAAATGCGCAAACCCGAGGAAGTGGAATAAAGTGAAATATTATCGAAATTGAAACTGAAAAACGGGAGAGGGGTAGATTAGGGAATTTTGAAGAAGACGATGAGCAAGAAATTGTTAGAAAATATTTAGAAAGGGACGAAAAACAGGCAAATATTGAAAAACAAACTATTAATTAATTGATTAATTGGCTAACGGAAAACCCGAGCAAATGGAAAATCCGAGCCAATGTAGAACCCGAGCGAGGCAATTTGGGGGAATAAACAAACTGGGAATTTAGAGGGCAATTATCTAAACAGTCGGATAAACGAGCGTAAACAAAAGAAGGGAATTACTAAAAGGGTCAACATAAATAACTAATTAATGAACAATAACTAAGGAAGTCAAAACCAATTAGGTCAAAAACGGAGCAATTACAACGATTATGGGAGTATATAAAGAAACTCCAAATTCAGATAATCGGCATTAGCCTCAGGTAGGGAAGAAGAAACTGACAATAGGAGTTTGAGGAACAAAGTCAAGAACTAAAAGGGAGTATTAAAAAGTTCGGATCAGAGCGCGGAATATCAAATAAAAAGGTGAAACTTATTTTTAAATCGCACAAGGTCGAGACTGTCCAAGGCGAGGTTCGATCAGAAATTGCGAGCAAAATCGTGGTTAACTAAGAGTTGTAATTATTTATTGAAAATTGCAAATTTGCTATAAAACAAATATACGCTGCGAGTTTGTGTTTGTCAATTTTGGGACACGTGGAATCAGAGTAACCAACGGTCGACTTTTTAGTCTCCTAAAACCCAACATTATTATTATTATTATTATTATTATTATTATTATTATTATTATTATTATTATTATTATTATTATTATTATTATTATTATTATTATTATTATTATTATTATTATTATTATTAGTATAAAATGATGATTTCTTGGTAGCAGCATTTATTATTTAAAACCATAAAATGATAATTTAAGCCTTTTGCTGCAAATAATGTATTTAATGAAAAAACTTTCGACTATAAGATAGTCTCCTGGAATTTAGCAATGTTCTTCCCAAAATACCTTTCAATCTTTCTTTTATTTCCTTTCTCTTAATTCTCATTGGTTGTATATATAATGAATTTTTTTTATTAAAAACTTTTAAAATTTTTACATTTAAAATTCCAAAATGACACAAACTAAAAATTTTTAAATTTTTTAATACAGCTTCTATAATTAGCTTTTAGAAGCCTAATAAAATATTTCAAAATATTCTAAATAAAGCCTCCAATAACTACTTATATATGCTATTTAAATATTTCAATAAATGTGTCAATTTTGATTTTCAAACCCTATTTTTTAAAATTTTTTATATTATTCTAATTATTACTTTTTAATTTATTATATATATATTTTTAATTTCTTTATATATTGTCAGTTATTCTCAAGGTCAATGACAACAGATAAAGTTCATGATTTCATTGATTTCTTCTTTATTGTTGATCTTTGGCTGTCTGTTTATGATGAGAATTGCTTCTTTGAATCTGACATTTTTCTTTTGCATGTTTCCATCAGCTATGATTTCTATTGAAATATTTTTTCTTTCCACTGTTGGCTGACACTGCCGGAGATGTCTGCCCAACGAGGATATTCCACCATGATCTAGATGTTCTTTAACTATTTGGTGCAAGGTCCTGAGTGTACTTCCAATGGAGATTTCATTGCATACATTGCACGTGATGCAATAGACGATGTTTTTCTAAAGCACATATCTTTCGGTGTCTGGCAGTTTTTCATTGTGCAATTGTTTTCTCTATTTATGTTGCCTGACAGAGCCCTTCTCAATGTCCAAGATTTATGTGCTATCCGAATTGGAAGACCGGTACGTTTAAGTTCTTTCAGGATCTTGAAGTCGAGTATGTCACTGATGAATAGGATATTCAGATAGAAATATTTCGGATTCTTTTGTGTTAATTCCCTAGATCTTCTTGGGGTAGAATTCATTCTTCCAATGTCTTCACCTTGGTATCCGTTTCGGTGTAGGATTTTATTGAAATTTGATTGTTCTTTAAAGTTTTCGTTTTTCTCCGTGCATCGATTGGCTATTCTTCGTTTCTCGTTTCTTATGACATGTACTTTTTGTAAGTATGGAAGCGCTGATCTTTGTGCATAAATATTTCTTTGCGAGCTGGTTTTCTGTAGAACCCGTATGTTGGAGTATTTTCTTATATTTTAATTCTCAAATCCAATAAATTAAGGGATCCATCTTCTTCCGGATATTCGATTTCGAACTTAATATCTCGGTGAGCCGCATTGAATATATGAAATATTTCCTCTGCTTCTTTTCTGCTTTTGGTCGTGATGAAGATATCATCTACATATCTTGCATAGAAACCGATGGGTTGTATGGTCCTCAGTGTCTGTCGTTCGAGGTTATCCATAAAGATGATTGCTAGCAGTCCTGATATGCTAGAACCCATAGGCAGACCTTTAACTTGTTTATAGATATTTTGCTGAAAGGTAAAATAGGTGTTCTCGAGGATAACAGTAAGTAGTTTGGTGATATTCTCGATATTCATTTCCTTTATTAACAAGTTGCTTTCTCTTAATTTCTTTTCCTAAACATTGAATAGCCTCTTTTGGTTCAATAGATGTGTATAGTGATACGACATCAAGACTGAATGGGTATTTGAATTCTCTATGACAAGTTATGTTATTATTTAATCTTGTCATGAGGCAGTCGCTGCTTTGAAGATGGTGTGGTATCGTGTCCAATAAAGGTTTCAAGATCTTTGCAAGGAGCCAACTTGTTTTAGTTGTTGGTCCATTTTTGTTGGACACTATAGGTCTAATTTGATACCAGGACCCTCTTTGTGAGTTTTAATTAAGTGGTAGAAGTTGGGAAGATCAGACTTTTTTGTGACGAAGCGGCTGGTTATTCTGTTGTTGAGCCTCATTTCCAAAGCTATGGCTTTCCATACTTTGTTGATCTTTTATTTTCGATGGTGTTTGGTGACATGCGGCTGACTTTCTTGTATGTTTCGATGTTGCCGATGTGTTCGTAACCAGCTTCACAGTAACGATTCTTCTCTATAATGCAAAATTCTCCCCCCTTGTCACTTGGTAAGTAAACGTATGGTTTCTTTTTAAGGGACTTAAATATTGCTTGTTCGTCTTTCGTTAGGTTTGAGAGATATGGTTTTCTTCTTTCCTTTTCAACTATCTCCATAATTTTGTGACAGACCTTAGAAGAGTGTTGAATCTAATTCTGCATCAGGATTTGGTTGATAGAGTTTATCTGTGTTTTATGTATATTGGGAGCTGGTTTTCGCTATTTTCATTTTCATGAGGTATTGTATTGTTCCATTTGATCTGGTACGCAATGCGACAAAGAGCTGTTTTGAAATTGAGGATGACTGCTTCATCTATTTCTCTGTTTATACTGAACTTTGGTCTTAGTGAAAGTAATCCTTTTTCACCTTTGGATAGACAATTTGTGAGGTCGGTTACCAATTCTTTGTTCACTGTAATGATTTCGTTTCCGTAATAATTAATTATTATTATTATTATTATTATTATTATTATTATTATTATTATTATTATTATTATTATTATTATTATTATTATTATTATTATTATTATTATTATTATTATTATTATTATTATTATTATTATTATTATTATTATTATTATTATTATTATTATTATTATTATTATTATTATTATTATTATTATTATTATTATTATTATTATTATTATTATTATTATTATTATTATTATTATTATTATTATTATTATTATTATTATTGTTGGGTTTTTGGATTATTTCAAGTCGGTTCTCTCTGACTCCTAGTGTTCTTTAAATCAAAACAATGAACGACCCAACGTATATTGAAACAACAGGTTCACAATTTATTATCACGCTACAATTACCAATCAAAGTTTTATACGATTCTCCGCTCGGCGTTGATGCTTTGCAAACAAATAATATTCACCTTTCGATCCTTTCGATTCTCTTGACTCTCGTTTTCCTCGGTTTCTGTTTGGTTTGATTCCTTTTCACCTTTTCGTATTCTCAATTCTATTTCTTCTTTTCCCTACTTCCCTAAATTCGTTTTTACCTCTCGACTATTCTCGATTCTTCTTACCCTACCTGAGGCAAAATGCCGATTTCCTCTGATTTTCCCTTTGCTTATATACTCCTCGAAATCAGGATGACAAATGGTTATTGCCGAGCCAATCTTTCGTTTGACATTTGCTCCTACGTATTTGCTTCGGCTGTCACCCATAATGGTCCAACGAATCCAGATAATTAATGGCCCTACCGGTCTTCCTACGCGCGCTATCTTCTCCTTACTCTTTTCCCATTAATCATTGTGTCAAGCTAATGGGCCCAAATCTTCCTTTTGTTTGCTTTTCTTCTTGTTTACCCAGCTCGGGTTTCCTTTATCTCTCGGGTTCTCCATTGGCTCGGGTTTCCCATTAGCTCGGGTTTTCCATTAGCCAATTAATTAATTAATTAACGTTTTCTGTTTTCATACATTTGAATGTTTTTCGACCCTTCCTAACCATTTTCTGATAAATCCCTAACCATCATCTTGTTGACCATTAGCTAATCGATACCTGTCCCGTTTTTCCCATTCGATTTCGATGATTTTTCCATTTATTGATTTTTCTCGGATTTCCGGATTCTTGCCTTTCGTAATTGCTTTTGGCATTTTCTAATACTGTTTCCATCACACTTTCCTTTACTATTGATTCTGTGCGCGATCCCGCTTTTATTTGTCTTTTTTCTTCGCTTACTTTCTATTTGAATTATTATCCTCAACATTATTATTATTATTATTATTATTATTATTATTATTATTATTATTATTATTATTATTATTATTATTATTATTATTATTATTATTATTATTATTATTATTATTATTATTATTATTGTTATTATTATTATTATTATTATTATTATTATTATTATTATTATTATTATTATTATTATTATTATTATTATTATTATTATTATTATTATTATTATTATTATTATTATTATTATTATTATTATTATTATTATTATTATTATCATTATTATTATTATTATTATTATTATTATTATTATTATTATTATTATTATTATTATTATTATTATTATTATTATTATTATTATTATTATTATTATTATTATTATTATTATTATTATTATTATTATTATTATTATTATTTGATTACTTTAAAGGCAAGATGAGATTCCTTATTACTCAGATCCAGGCGCGTAGCCATGGGGGTGCAAGGGTGCATTTGCTCTCTTTCTTCCAGACGAAATAATTGAAATGCTAGGTTTTTTTTGTCCGAATAATTGTCTCATGAGACATTTAATTGAGCCAAGAAGCTTCTATTAATTGAATATCGAAGATTGTCCTAATGGAATGACCCAATAAATTTTTCAAGGGACGATACAGTGTAAATAAACAATATTATAGTTAGTGCTCGATAAAATTAGTTTCATATTTCGTAAAGTTGCAGTAAATAGCAACTATATTTTATGTCTTTACTTGCATTGAATTTTAATTTTTAATCGATTTACAGCCATGAAAAAACATCATTAGAGTTCGCTTTCCAAATTTTTGCTAAGACATCAAAAGTTGATACGGAGGAAAACGATTCCGATCAAAACTTCGAGTTACCGGTGGCCGAAAAAGGAGGGGGGTCTGAACAAAAGGAGGAACGTAGCGCCTTTCAAAGCCAAGAAGCTGATATAGAGTCATATCGGCGGTCACAATTAAATGACTCTGAAAAAATTGATGCTTTGGGCAAGCTTAAAAATCCTCCACCACACTTCAGTTTCCCGGCAGTAGTGAAAGGGGCAACAAAGCGGAAATTAAGTTATCACTGGCTGTGTGAGTTTATTGGCTGATTTACTCGGTTGCAGGAGATGGACTTTATTGCAAATTTTGCTTTTTCTTTGCGATCGGGGTTCAAGTTGGATCACTGCTTGTCCGAACACCTTTTAAGAATTACCAAAAGTGCCGTGAAACTTTCACTGCTCATGCAAAAGCGCCATACCATTTACGATCAATTAAAACAGCAAAAACTCAATGTAGTTAACAAAAACCCCGAAATAACCATTGAACGACTGTTGACGAGGCAGAAAGAAGTTGAAAGAAAGCAAAATTTGATTCTTTTGGAACGAATTTTTGACACCATCAATTATCTCGCTCGACAGTCATTGCCGTTCCGAGGGCATAGAGATTCTGGCGGGATATTTAACGACCAACAGGGCATCAACGACGGAAACTTCAGAAATCTGATTAGACTTCTTGCTTCGAGGGACGATTTTTTCCGGAATGCATTAGAAAGTTCGCCAAAAAATGCTACATACTTAAGTAGCACAATGCAGAACGAAATAATCGTTATAATTAATGATATTGCTTTGACGAAGCTTCTTCAGAAAGTTATAAAGTCTGAATTTTTCTCTATTCTCGCCGACGAGTCATCGGATGTTTCCGAATAGAACAAATGTCGATTGGACTCCGTTTTATCGACATTGATGCCGATAATATTGTTGAAGCATTTTTAATGCTCACGGATTTGTGTGATGTTACTGCCAAAGGACTTACTGACTCATTGTTAAGCGGGGCAAACACGATGAAGTTACGAATGGAAAAGTGTCGAGGAATTGGCTTAGACGGAGCAAGAGTGATGAGTGGAAGGAAATTAGGCGTTTCGGCAATGGTCCGGGAAAAATTTCCTCTGGTTACTTACGTACATTGTTTCAGTCATCGATTAAACTTGGTCATTAGAGAAAGCTGCAAAGTAAAGAAGATAACCCTGTGTCTTGGCACAATTAAAAGCATCTACAACTTCTTAAACTCACCGAAAAAACAAGTTGAATTTGGCAAATCAATCGAGAAAACAACGCCAGAAACTGCTAGGAGAAAGCTAAAAAATACTTGCGAAACGCGCTGGATTGAATGACACGAAGCAGTCAACACATTCTTCGAACTTTTCGAGCCAACAATTGACGTGTTGAATGTAATTTCGGAATGGAGTAACAACGAAGATAATGTGAAAGCTCAAGGTTTTCTTAACACAGTGTCGACTTTCGACTTCATTATTACTCTTGTCACAATAAAATTCGTGTTCAACTTCATCCTGCCGTTAAGTCGGCTTCTGCAATCACCTTCAATAGATTATAGCACTGCCATAGCATCGGCCAATGATCTCATCGAGAAGCTTGAGACGGTTACTGAGAACAGCAAAGACCATTTTCAAACCTTATTCAAAGAAGCATCTGACGTAGCATCTTGCTTTGAAATTGAAATTTCATTGCTGAAAAATAAAGGAAGGCCAAGATTAGATGGAATAAATCAGCAGCCTGTAGAGTTTTATTATAGTTGTCTGTTCATCCCGCTGTTGAATTCGGTATGTCGAGAGCTCAAAGAAAAATTTCGAGAAAACGCAGTGCTTGCAAATTTCAAAAATATAATGTTCAACCCAGAGTGGCTGTTGAGCAGAGAAGTTCAGAACAGTCTTATGCAACTTTCCCATTTCTACGTGGAAGATTTGAACGGATCAGTGCAGATGTTTTTCGGAGAAGTTGAGATGTGACAGAAAAGACTGGGAAATGCAACAGTAAAACCACGGACTTCAATGGAACATGTAAAAGCTTGCCCTCAAGAAATGTTCCCAAACGTGTTCCGATTGCTGAAAATCTATAATGTGATTCCCATAACAACCGCTGACGTCGAACGCTCTTTCAGCAAAATGAAGCAACTTAAAACGGACGACAGAAATACAACAGGAGAGGAAAGACTCAACGGACTAATGTTTCTGAGCATTCATCGTGACACGGAAGTTAATTTTGATGAATTTATGTGCAAGTTCCTCAAAGGAAAACGACGACTTGACGTGTGAATTCCTTTGATCAAGAATAAATGTTATTACCATGTTTAAATATACTTATCAAATTCATTCGAAATAGCTCTGGGGTTTTGAGGGCAAAACTTATTACGAATTTCTAGGACTTTTTTTTAATAAAAAAAATATTTTGAACCCCCCCTCTGAAATTTCTGGCTACGCCACTGCTCAGATCTAATTACAACGGACTCAATTTAATGATTGAAATGCACTTAAAGATTTTTTAAACAACTGACACCTAACATCAATAAAATTAATTTGTTTTAGTCCCTTGTGGACGTTATNAAGAATATATTTCTTGAAGATTCAATAAATGTGGCACCTTTGTGAACCCAAGACCAAAGTGACTCATAAGAAATAAATTTATTAAAAATTAATATTATATATTTTGATAAAGCAGAAAATATTAAATTTTAGTTATTATTTCTTTAGATAATTAATTAAGTGTTTATATTTCATTTTGTTTTAATTAATCAATTGATATTAAATTTTTGTTTTAATTGGTTTTAAATTAGATAATTATACTTCTTTAATAAATAAAAATAATGAATTAGGAAAATGAGTAGCCAGTATTTTAAATTCTTTTATTATAATTTAATTAATTTTGTGATTTTTAAATTAAATAATTAATTATAAAAATTAAATAACTCATTAATTAAAGAATCACATTTTTCAAGTTAAATTGTTCATAGTATTATTTGTTAATTTAATTAATTAAATTAATAATTAACACGAATAATTTAATGTGTGTATCATATTATATGGTATGATTGTAAGGGTCTCAAATAACCTTTTCATAATTAGAATATATTCGTTAATATAGCAAAGATATACAGCAAAGTTATACAAAATAAAGACAAATTAGAGAAATTCAAATAGGATTTTATAGATAAAAAGCAAGACCTAGCGGGACTGACACGAGTTCAACAGACAAATGTCTTGCATTGTATCTGAACAAAAATCATAATTAGAAAAACTAATTTATCATGTGGCGACAAACAGTTGCTGGGTCAGACATTAGAAGGAGGATGTAAAAGGTGTCAATGTCAGCCTCAATGGGCATTTGTTTTGACCAAGGTATCTTGCTTTACGACCATACTTCAGCTCAATATGAACTTATATACAAATTACTAGTATCTAGATATTCCTGAACTCATGTACAATAATATGGCAAGTAATAAAGTGAACAAATGTTAGTAATGAAGCATCAACCCACCTTTTACCTATCATCCAATTTGATTGAACATAATAAACTGTAACCCTATGAACAAGGTAATATATCTCAGAAGAAAAGAAACTAAAGTCGTTTCTCAGGCACACTGTATCATATCATGAGATGCTGTTATCTGTTATCTGATATCCCAATCTTGTGATTTTGGAATTCTGGCAACCCTTCAAATCGAGATCTTATATCAGAGAAATTTCATATTAATATGATATGTATTAATAATAACGGAAAATAAAGAATATGGAAATGTTTGGTCTTGAACATTGGATGAAAAATAATAGAAAATGTAAAACCAGAATCTATGTTAAATTTTATAGCATGAACCTTAGCTCATAGAAAAGGTAGAATCTTATGTAATGCTTCTCCAGTTAATCCTGGTCATAAAAATAGTATGTAGTTATTAAAATGCTTGTAAAATGTATATAATGGAAAGGATTTGAGGCATATTTGCGAAAGACCTGATTCATGAATCACCTAAGGGGAATGATTTAGAATTTGAATTTGTCAAAATACTTGGAAAAGTTATGACTAAAGAAAGAGACTTCATTGGTATATAAAAGTATTAAACCAAGTATTATAAGTACGCGTAGAGATTTCAGCCTTTGTTATAATCTATTTGAGTAGTATATATAACGGGAAATTAGTGACTTAGTTTTCAATAATATCTTTCGCAAGAAATTGCCTCCTTTTTCTTACTCAAAATGAACTTCGTTAAGTCATATATACTGAGAGCATTATCTTTGCAATTTGATAAGACTTGATCTTTGATTCCTTTTCATATAGGAATAAGAAATAAAGTAATTATTTTTGTTTGATCTTACCTGGGTAACCACCAAATCCTATAAAGCAACCATTTCAAACCATTGACAAGAAGGACCATATGAAATATTTAAAATACCCCACAAAAACTTCGAAAAATCTCCATTGTAGATAATAACATTTTTACCTTTCTTATGTCATACTCAAACTCCTTTAATAATATATCTCAGTTCTTTCTACAAAAATAAATATTTGTACAATTTCATTTTTTCCTATTTCTTCATACGCTTTACTTGCTGATTTCACACTTTTGAAAAATTGCCCCATTCTTATCTTTAATGGCTTTTTAATATTATAAAAATCCTCTTTTTAACTATGGTAAACGAAACTGTTGATAAATATATTAAAAATCCTAATAATGCACCTTTGAGACAATCTGAGTATGATTCTGTTAATTAATTAGCGTGTGTAAGAATGATGAGCCTAAATTTGTGTTGGTATTGGCGCACTCAGAGAGTTTTACAGATTATAAATGAAAGATAAGCAAGCAGTCGGAAATTCAAACTATAAGATAGAGTCAAGTTCATGTAAAGCAACCAAAACTCCGGTTGGATTGTGTTCTGATCTCGTTAATCAATTTACATGTGATGAGTGTAATGTCACATACATTGGAGAAACTTCCCGTCATCTTTATATTCTAGCTCAAGAACATTTTAAACCAAAGTCATTATAACCAATATTAGTGAGCACAATAAGGACTGTAAGAGACAAATAGGTATGCCTGATTTTAAAATTTTATTAATAAAATTTCAATAGTTATTGGACACGTGTAATTTGTGAAGCGTTATTGATATTAGTCATTTAATCCAAAAATTAACGTGAAAAATATGTGTGTTCTAAATGTTTTTACATGTACATATAAATATATGAATTGTTGTTGTTTTAAAATATTTAAAATATTACTTATTATTTAAATTATACTTTTTAAAATTTTTAAAGAATAAAAATATTTTTATTAAAAGTTGAATATAATTAATATAAAATCATATATTTGTTCAAAATTCTATAATTTCTATAGTTATTATATCCTACCTGATGATGCCAGGAAAACTATCGAAATATATCGTAAAATGAATGTTTGAGTGATACTTTCTTATAATAATATTATTATTAATAATTAATTATTATTATTATTAATATTAATATAAATGTTATTTTATTTTAATTTTAATTTTATTTATTATTCTACAATTTCAAATTAGAAAAAAATTAAAATATAAATTACAGCGCATCAAAACCACAACTAAAAATGTATTAATTAATTAATATCAAATTTCACTATTAAAACAAACCACTTGAGACATTTTTCTGTTCATATTTTCGATTGTTAAGAAAAAAAATTTACAAATTTTTACATTAGCAATTTTCAATAATGCAATCTCTTTTGTTTTAATGCTTAGATTTAATTATCTAATTTTCAATAACCAACTTTTCGTATTCAAACAATTAATTTTTTTCTTACATTTTGTACAACAACAATTTTCTATTTTTGGGATTTTGAAATTTTCGTTTATTAAATAAAGAAAATGATTTTGCAGAATTTGTTTGAAAAAGAAGTTTAAAGATTTGTAAAATAAAATTTCTTAAAAATTAATTAATTTTTCAATTGGGAAAGTCCAAAAAAGAAATATAAATTCTATATGAATTCTTTTTCTAATCTGAATAATATTGACACAATTTAATACACTTCATCAAAACAACATTTCTTTATTGTAAAAAATAAATAGATTATAACTTTTCGGATTAACAAGAAACAAATGTTTTGAAATATTTTTATCAATTAAAACAAAAATTCTATATTTCACAATTTAATTTTTTTAAATATATTAAAAAATTTTAATTTTACATTCATAGTTTTGTTTGTAAAAATAATCATAAACAATTATCCAATCTTGAAATTCGTGTTTAGCGCGTGTCCATGTTGCTTTTTTCATACGACATCACGTTGAAATGAATAATTTATTTGTTAAGAAGAGTTCTTTATCATTTTATTAATAGATTTAATTATTATGTGATTTTGTCTTTTTATCACTTTTCCCATAGATTTTCCTCAAATAACACAATTATTTTATATAACAATAGACTTTTCAATATTTAACCAATATTTTTCTTTTTCTTCCAATTCATTAAACTCGTTTTCGCGGGCTATTTTTGCTCTTATTTCTTAATAATAATAATAATAATAATAATAATAATAATAATAATAATAATAATAATAATAATAATAATAATAATAATAATAATAATAATAATAATAATAATAATAATAATAATAATAATAATAATAATAATAATAATAATAATAATAATAATAATAATAATAATAATAATAATAATAATAATAATAATAAATATGAATATATATTTTTGCAAAAGGGCCTAAATTAGATATTTGCACATTGACCATAGACATTGAGCCAATTTTAAAGCATGAGACGCGAATTTACTCAATTATTTCTAACAGTTTAGTGTACTAAAATCACCCTTTCTCCAACAATTCAAGAAGACTCTTCAAAGCACTTGAATGCAGTCGATTGTATCAAAAAACAATTAGTTTGTATTTTGACAAAAAAAATTAAAACTAGCATCATTTGGTAAAAATATTTTAGTAATCAAGTCAGCCGCTCGGGGATTTTCTACCAAAAAATTTCCTTGCGTTCGATGAATTGCAGCTGATCCAGTGGATCATAAGATGAGTGAAATCAGAATCCGCCTATTGAAGAGTGCTGGCTCTTTAAGATTTCGTTTGACTTAAATTACAATTAATAATGGGTTTTGTTTTAAATGTTGCAAAATTTAATTGAATACTTTTCTAAGAAATTACATATTTCAAGTTAAATTTATAAAATAATTATAAAATAATTATTAAAGTTATAAAATAATTTCTTCTAAAATATAAAATTAATAATAACAATAATAATAATAATAGTAATAATAATAATAAAATATTTGAGGTAAAAATAAAAAATTAAATTAAAAATAATAATAATAATAATAATAATAATAATAATAATAATAATAATAATAATAATAATAATAATAATAATAATAATAATAATAATAATAATAATAATAATAATAATAATAATAATAATATTTGTAGTATTATGGCAATTAAATAAAATAGCAAAATTTAAAAATTAAAAAATTTACCCAATTCATTTAAACAGAAATAAAAAATAGATAATATTTGAAAATTGAAAAATAAATATTTATAAAAAATTAAGATAAATCTAAATTTGACAAATAAACAAAAATTTATCCTAACTTACTCACTAATTTTGGGGAAAATGTATTTGAGTGAAATATGAAATTTATTTATATGAATATCCTTCTGGGAAATCATTGGATATTGAAAGCTGTAGATAGCTTATTGCCGTCTCATCCAATTAGACCGGTTGATCGCTGCATCATTTCGAGTGTTTTTCTCCTTGCAAAACGAGGCGAGATTTGCAAAATTTACAACTCATCTCTTCGCCAATGAAGAATTAAAAATTGTTAATGCTCTATTCTTTTAAATTGTTTATTGAATTGCATTTACCGCTCGGGACTGGACATTTTCCGGAGAGGGGGAGGGTAAGTTTGTTTTAACTTTTTTTATTCAGATTCAAGCTGACAATTGAGACAACATATTTATCCTAGAATATTCTTTATGGTAGCATTGTAAATCATATCATTCATTTCAAACGCTGGCGGTAGTGCTCTTTTTATAGGAGAAGGAGAAAAGGCTCATTGACATAATATAATGTTTTCATCGTTTTTGCGACAATAAAATTTTTTTAAACATTTTTAATGAATATCTTTTAAGTTTGAAAGGTGTTAAGAAACATCAGTGAAACCATTTTTATATTTAAAATAGAATATTTATTTGTATTATTCAAAATGGAGATGGAACACATTAAGGTAGTTTGCCGCCTAAACCTTGACCCTTAGAGGTATGATGATTATTAAATAGTTTATCATAATTTTCTTTATTATGATGTTCTCTACCTGTTATTATTCAAATAATAGGACAAAAACAATTAAATTTTATTTCATCAAAATTACTTCGTGCAATTCAAATTCACTTGTACAATTTGAAGACCCTTAACCCAATCTGATTTAATTGTCTAAATATTACTAACTACACATCAAAGCACATAAATTATGGACAGAATAGCTACAAATTAAAATATATTTAATTAATATCTAGAAAAAATAAGAACAAAAATAATGAAGGACCGGCATAAATTATGTTCATTTATTATAGAAAAACAGGAAAATAATTTCTGTTAGAAAAATAAAATACAAACACACATACACTATACACAACAACACTATGTAATAAAAAATACACACAGAGGGATTAAAGTTATGTGCAAAAATCGCATATACAGGCGTTTTTAATTATAAAAATATGCAATTTGAGGATATTTGAGGCGCTTTATGTCATTCCCATTTCCATGAGTAGTAGAGAAGCAAAGTGGAGCAATATAAATTAACATTTATTTTAATAAAGTTCCTATTTAAAGGATATTAATAAATTTGAGAAATGATTATAGATTACGGGAAATTATGGGAAATACAGAAAATCATTGAAAAATATAATTTATAATTGAAATATTAAATTTAAAGTCAAGTCATTTTATATATTCAGATATTGATAATAAAATATTGAAATGGAAAAAAATTTCTACAATCACATAATAAAGTCTTGAAATTATTATTTTAGAAAAACGCATAAAAATGTGTTGCAGAAAATATATAATAAAATTTTACATTTTTGAAAATAATGTAATAATGATCTGAAATTCATAATAAACACGACAATTTCATTTCATTTAAAATATTATCAACATTTAAAAATTAAAAATTAAAAAAACATTTTTAATGTAAATTTAATGAAAAACATAACTTTTAAATAGTATGTTCATAGTATGTATGGCTTGCAATTCCGTGCTATATTTTAATCCTAGAATCCTAGACCCGGGATTACATAACTATAATAAATTGTTCGTAAAATCTATAGTTTCTATAGTTATTCTCTCCAGCCTGACGATCACAGGAAAACTGTCGAAATATATCGTGAAATATATTGAGTGGACATTTCTTATATTTTTAATTCTTGCATTTTTTTGTAAATAAGTTTTAGAAAGCGCAAGGCTTGTCCAGCGTTTCATCGTTCATACGACTTCTTGTTTTTGTTACAAATTGTCCTGCCAAAGAAAAGTTCGTTAAGACTCTAAACCAGGGGTGTCCAACACTCTACCCAAAATACTTTCCTCTTTGGTCCAAAGTAAAATTAAAAAAGTAATATTTTTCAAATAAAAATACGAAAGTCTGTCAAAGTTCCCATTAAAAATGAATTAATATTTTTTTGATAAAAAATTTCATTTAAGTACGCAATTCTGTATTTTTTTGACAATAAATATCGCAATTATTAATTATTTTAGGGTTTTTTTTGATTATCCAGATTTTATCGGTTGTAATCACAGTTACAAAATAGTGGTAATAAAGATTACCAAAAAATATTCGTGTTTATGTGGCTCAATTTTTTTGGCAAAATTGTTTATGGGCCAAAGGGTCAACTCTACACTAATCATTAAATTTTTCTAAATAATTACCGCTCCCCTCTATTTTCATAAAGATATCTCTTTTTAAATTTTTGATGGCAGTAGCTCAAATCTGATTGACTGCATCGGTACATATCCCTATTTAATAGTTTATCTAGTTCTTCAGCTACGCTTTTGTGTAGAAATAAATTCAGTGATTAATTTCAAAGGATGGCTCATTTAAAACAGAATATCCAGTTGCATGAAGTATTAGTATTGCAGTGGGATTTGAAGCGTCTGGTCTTTCAAGCAAGTCCGCTACTAATTTGCGGTATTTTATTGAAGAAGGAACTGTGACAAAATCTATTCCTAACTGAATGTTGCTTATACTATAGTGTAAGTATTGCAGTAGCCCACTTAGATCGGTTAGGCGTTCCTCCACACGAAGAATAAGAGCTGCATATAATTTTATATTCATAACATTGCCCGGATATTTTCTTGTGTGTGTCCAATGGTTTTTGTTTATGTGTGTATATTTGGATTTTGATCGATATATTTAGTTGTGTTATTTGTGTGCAACGAGTAAGTGTGTATGAAATTTAAATGATGTTTCTGTAGGATTAAAGATTGTTGGATTATTTATTAATTTGAATTCTTTGAATCTTTTAGGTCGGTTGGAATATTATTGGATAAATTTGTTTGAATAATTATTGTTTGAGTAATTTTTAATTCAAATTGTGTAACTCGAATTGAAATATAAAATTTAGAATATAATTTTCTGTGATTCTCGAATTTATCCTGGAATTTTATATGAAGATGAATCAATTTTGATACTAACACATAGCAGAAACTTTAATGAATACATAGAAGGTCAAATCAATGAAGTGGGGTATGAAAGGTTCTTTTAGTGGTTCAATCCTTGACTCCTTGAACGAAAATAATATCAATCGAAATTCACCGTGAAAGAGAGTGAGAAGCACAATCATTTGGTGCTCCTAAGTGAGATGTTAAAGTTTCTTTTTTACAAAGTCATCCAAGACAATTCAAATAATAAGTAATAGAGTAAGACTAAGGGCAGTAAAACAACTATAAAATAGACAAACAACAGAAATAGATTAAATTATTTTGTTTGAATCGATGTATGTTAGAAAAAATAAGAACAATTCTAAAAATTAATTGATAAATGTTTTTCAACGCAAAATAAAAGATTAATTAATTTTATTAAATAATTTAATAAAAATTTAATTAATTAATTAAATTACAAAAATATCAAACGATTGATCATGACACGGTTTCAGTTAACGATCAATAAATTCTCAGACATGGAACCATGAAAACAAAATTTCGAATTAAAAAATTCGTTGGAGAAACTTTCTGGGCTAATTCGAGAAAATGACATTTGAAAATAATTCCCATTTCCCACTGACAGTCTAATGTGAAATTGGAAATTTTATTTGATTTTCAAATTAATTTTTTTTGATTTGCTCAACGTTCTAATTAGTGGCAAAATAGAAATTCACTATTGGATTTTGTATAGAAATGATTTTGAAATATTGTCAACCACTTTCTATTTCGGTACAAGTCTTTCAAAAAAAGGGGCTAGGGTTCAGACTATTGAAATAGGAATTTTGAAATATTAATGAAATCAATAAAAAGCAAACAAAAAATCAATATAATCAATAATAAAAATCGATAAATTGTAAGAATTAATAAAATCATCATAAGGAATAAAAACCAACAGCAAGAATAAACGGAGTTATAACGAAAATTCCAATGAAAAAAATCATATGTCAAAAGTAACGAATGTTACGGTTGCCTAAAAAATTTATAATGCAAAGTATTCAGGAATTTAAAGGATGTAAATGGCCGTTCTTAGTTGATGGAGCGATTTGTCTGGTTAATTTTGTTAACGAACGAGACTCTAACCTGCTAAATAGTACATTTGTGTTCTAATGCAAATGCTGACTTCTTAGAGGAATAAATAGTGTTTAGCTAAATGAAATTGAGCAATAACAGGTCTGTGATGCCCTTAGATGTCCGGGGCCGCACGCGCGCTACAATGGCAGTAACATCGAGTTTAATTCCCAGCTAGAAATGGCCGGGTAACCTGCTAAATCACTGTCGTGTCAGGAATAGTGGATTGAAATTATTCCACTTGAATCAATAAGTGCTATTAGTTAATCAAAAAATAATTAATATATTTTAGATTTAATATATTTTAGGTATTAACTGGAAATATATGATAATTAAAAAAATAAATGCATAGTGAAATATTTTCAAAATAAATAGAGGTCTCTTGGATGTGTAGAATTAAAAATATTAATTAATTAATTAATTAAATATTTAACAATTCCATAATTTATCGTTCAAAAGAAAAAATTGGCTGTTTTGAAAGTAGGAGAATCAAAATGTGAAAATCATAATTAAGGAGAGTTAAGTTATGTAATTCTTAGTAAAAAGAAATTCCCAGATGATAACATACGTGTTGAATCATATATAAACTGATTTATTTAGAATGGAAATTTCCATTTCAGTCGAAGAAAAAGAAGAAATATATGAAAATAGTTGTAAAATCTTTACTGATTTGAATGAAGAAATTTTTGAGAATTGAGTTAAATTAGACTTATTTTTTGAAATTAACTGAAATCGAGAATACATTATATAATTTTTTGGCGATAATAAATCTTTTAATTTGTTGAATCGTATTTATTTAAACAAAAACACATGTAGTCAGAAATTGTGATTGTGTTACCGAAATTATTCATGAAACCAAATTTTGACTAATTGATGAGTGCCAAGGGTTTTGTCAAATTTTTGATAAACATGCAAATAATCAGAAAATCACCAAACTAATTTTTGACTTTAATACATGTAAGCGAGACCTTTAAACTTCTGATGTACTTTTACTAAAAACATTCACCTCATCGAAACGATTATCAAAGATTCTTGATGACAGTTGTTAAAACAGTCATTCGCTGTTGATGGTGGAATTTATAAAACATTTCTAATGGTTTTTTTGGGTATTCTTGATGAATTAGGACGTGTATAATTTTTAATCAAACTCCAAGTATAATTTAATAACATCATTGAACATCCAACAGTGGATTGAAATTTATTGATTAGCACAATTACAATCTAGTCTCCGCTTTACAGCTGCATACTGATTAAACAATTATCAATATTCAGTGTATATTGCGACATTTTGTGAATAATAGCACTATTTAGAAAACTCTATTTCCAATCACTGAACTACTGTTTCCAGTGTAAATATCTCGGCACAATTTAATCTATTGTTTCTTATATTGCTTTCTTTTTCTATTTTGATTATAACATTTTATTTTACAATTTCGCTTATCTACTCTACTTGGATATCTCGTACTCAGGGGAAGAACTAGAAACTTTCAAATGGGAATCGATTATGGAACACTTAACCAAGAAAATGGAGATATTTGTTAAAATTACTATTGTAAATAGTTCCAACATTCCAATTTAAAAATAATATAGTTTAAATGTTATAAGTACGATCAGTTCTTTGAAATAACTTTGCTTTAAATTTGTAAATTAAAATCGATATTAAATTATATTCATGACCAATAATTACATCAATATTGACGCCTCTATTGTTTAAATTGTCTGAAAAATGAGAGAATTAAAAATTGTAATTAATAAATAAATGAAGAAAGATGACTAAAATTTAATAGTTTTAATTCCTTATTTATCTAAAAAAGGTGTGAATCTAAAAGATCCTGAAACAGGTACTGAATGGCTCAAACAAATATCATGGTGTTCACTATATGATGCCCTTTGATGATGAACCTTTTGTTACACGCATACTTTTTATTAAACCTAGGGGCGTTTGTGCTAAATAATAATATTAGAATTTCCTATTGCAAAATATAGTTTAAAAAGATATATCGGTTTAAGATTGTGATAAGCAGGGTGGCCTGTAAATAGTTAAACATTGAATCATTACGTCTAAGAAGAAAATAAATAAATAATAATTTAATAAATACTGGTTGGGAGATAATAATTAAATGTGATATAAAAGAGGAAGAAATATCTATAAGGTAATATGATGTAATTAAAATTGAAAATCTCCTAAAGTGAAACGTCAAATCGGGAAGTCCTAAAAAGAGAGAAATTCGTGAAATGAATAATGAATAAATTCTGCAATGAAATAAATCATGCAATTACGAAAGTAAATACAATTCGGAACGTTAAACGCAACATGAAACAGTAGAAAATTTGTTTAAACCAAAATCTAGTTAATTAAGTGAAATATGTTTGTTTTAATTTCATTGTCATGCCTGTAATATTGGTATACGAATTGGGGATAATTATCCTGAACAGAATCATATTTAGTTATAACATTAATGAAGAAATGGAATAGGATTCTTTCTGGTATTTTGTCAATTAATATTATTTTGTTTAAATAATGTTAATATTATCGATATAATTTTTCTTTGCCCATCATCGTTCGGTATACTTGTAATAGTATATCATGATAACAAGCGATATTCAGCAAATGGAGCCAATAATAATAAAAATAATAATAAAAAAAAATAAATAATAATAATAATAATAATAATAATATTGATAATAATGATAATAATAATCTGGTACATCGATGAACAGGAAGCTGGAAATCTCTAACAGATTCTGAAATGATATTTTTGTCATTTGTCGAATCTTTGATCATTTTAATTATTTATAAAATGTCAAGACAAAAATTTGTAGGCCAGTTATTATTAAAATATCATTAGAAGTGTAAATTGTATAAAAAGCATAAAATATTTACTATAAAAATCTGCTGGCCAATATTATGATCTCCTCAAGCTGTAAATATTTTTCAAATAGATGGCGGGATTCTCAAAAAATTGCTAACTCACCAGTCTCCGAATGTTTCCTGCTCATACTTTATAAACTACTTTGTAGATAAATCGGAAAGAGCTTCAATCTAACACTTAAAAAAATCAACCATAAAAAACATAATATTTGAAACTCTACAATTGATTCTCTTAATTTCAACATATTTTTAGATATAATTACGCTATCTATTTAATCCGAAGTTAATGAATAGATAAGAATTTATATTGTAATAAGGAAATAACATTAGATTTGACAAATAAATATTTTTTAAATTAACCCACTTTCCGTGGTTGGATTAATCTGAAGTTTTGTTAGCATACAGTGTTCTCGAAAACGAATCTACGTGCCAAAAATTCTGCTCAATCGAATCACAGAAAGTAGTTTAATTGGTCTCACCAAATTTGCGTGACACATACAAACATACATCAGCGAAGTTAATATAGAGATATTAAAAATGACTTAAAACTTTGGCTGAATGAAGTTATATTTATTAAAAAACATTACGAAAAGAAGAAAAAATATCCTTCTACAACTAAAACAGATTGATAAACGCGGGTTGCTATTTATGTAAGTCGAGTAATAGACAAAAACAAATTGGAAATTATTACCGTATTTCCCCGAAAATAAGACACTGTCTTACTTCAAATTTTCAGAAAAAAAGCTACCTAGGGCTTATTTTCGGGTCATATTTTCAAAACAAATTTATTACGTTTAAAAACTAGACATTTATTCAAATATAATCATGTCATCCACCTCATTTACATCACCATCATTACTGTCAGTCGGGGTTACAATATTGCCCATCCGTGATTCAATTTCATCCAAGATCATCGGTCCAAATCTCGAATGCCTGGCAATATAGCTATCTATACCATGCGAATCACGATTTATGGTATAATATCTTTATGTTTCGTTTATAGTGACTTATGAATGTGACTAACTTTTTTCAGTCAAAAAAAATTATTTTTTTTCGGGCATAACAACCTCATGACGTAAAATCGAAAGAAAGTGCCAGGGATAAATAAAAAAAAATATAAATTTTATAACAATATGCTAAAATGCAATTGCCCGAGCAATTCAATATGTTCGAACCTAAACTACACGTGAAGGAGGTGTATGTAAGACATCTGAACAGAACATGTATTAAAATACCTAAAAACCCATGTAAAACCGACACATGTGATTTTAAAATTATGGTCATGATCATTGGATTGGGGATTGAATAACTAACAGATTTGCCAGTATTTGACACTTTAAAGCATATATTTATGGCTAATTTGAATTAAAATTACTATTTTTTTCGTTATGTAAATAATTAAACAGATCTTTCAAGGTAGGTCTTATTTTCAGGGTAGGTCTTATATTTTTTGTGGGCGAATGCTAGGTCTTATTTTCGAGGTAGGTCTTATTATAGGGGAAATACGGTATTATTGGAAATTGTTTTATTCTTTTTCAAAATATTATCTTTGATGATCGATAAACTTTGACATACTTTTGAGCCAATTTTCATAGTACCTTTTCCATTGCGGTTGAGGTATCTCGACAAGATGCATTTTGAATGCATCAATCGCTTCTTATGTCCTCGAAAATCGTTGACCACATATTTTATTCTTTTAAGCAGGGGAACAAAAAGAAATCTTTTGGTGTCAAATCAGGATTGTACAACAGATGACCGATTAATTCAATGTTTTTACCGTTCAAATATTGAGTCGCATTAGCCAATGTACGAGAACTCGCATTGACACAGTGAAAGATGACTCCAAAACCTTCTATCAAACAAATGGTTGTGTACTGTAATGTTCTGTTATTTTTGTGATTAAAATCGATTTTATTATTATCCTTACTGTTCATTATAGTTCATTGAGTAGTGTGTTATCAAATATGTTATTATCGTTATTTTGTTAAAATATCGCAATGAAATGTCTATTTTACCCCTCCCCCAATTTTTGTTATCAGTTATTATTAAATCAAATATATAGTCAAAATTCTCGATAGTAAAAATTACTATAGAGAATCGAAAATTCAATTAAAAATCCGAAAAAGAAATTAATAGAATACTAAAGAAAGAAAAGTAAATTAAAAATTAAAGAAAGAAGACTAACAGACCAAGAAAAACATACAAAACTTCGCAAATTGATAAATTAAAGATCTTAATATTCTCTTATCCTAATCCGTTACAAATTTAGTCCATAGACTCCATCTGATTATCACAAGCTATCCTCAAAATCATTTTTGGACAATTCCTACAAATTTAATCTCATTCATTACTGTAATGTATTGTAATATCTTACTTTTTATATTTGTTGGTTATATTGGTTAAATGTAAATTACAATCTCGCACGTTGCACGTGGAGATGAATTTGTTTTTATTTATTTTTTTTATTAAAAAAACTATATAGCGATAATTTACCTTGGTAAATTATCGCTATAGAAAATTGATTAAAAATAAAAAGTCAATATCGTTAAAGAAACAATTTTTGTAAAAATTATATAATCTCAATCAAACTTACAATCAGCAATTCTTACCAAATAACTATGAATATTCCGATCAAACTTACAATTAACAATCCTTACCAAATAACCAGAACCTACCAGTAGTAACCTTGACAAACTAAACTGAATAACTTTCGAAGCCGTGAAAAGAAATAATAACAAGGTTGTTTAATTAGTTAATTTTACATTTAATAAAAATTGTAATAACTAATTGTTTCCTTATACTATATTATTTTTATTATTCCTTTTTTTCTGGTTGTATAAAGCAATACATGCACGCACCCCGATTGTCCCGCTACAATATTTTTTTAAACGGTGACTCTTTCGGGCTCTTCAAGTTTCTGGCAACATAAGATCACTCATTATATGATTATACTAATACTTAAATAATAAGCACATAAACACAGGAATCTTCCCAACAATTACATTCAATGTTTAATATAGTTTGTTTACGTTTTTTTTGAAATAATAAAATTGTTGTACTTATAATATAGATACATTTTTTATCTATTTCACATACAATCACCCCAGTTTTCCCAAAACATTTTTAAAGGTGACTCTGCTGGGTTCAACAAAATCTTCTAAACATTCAATTATCTACAAGCACACCTAAATACATACAATTAGCATAATTTTACACGTGTTCACGATAATTTATCGGCTTAACGTGTACCATTACGAATTGGTGGTTTTCGATCCTCTAGTTTCATTGTAGTCACTTGTCCGTTTATCACAAAAACAAGTGACAATTTGCTTCGAAGTACTTTTTGTGTGAACAACTTTGCTTGTATTCAATTGCTGTTTACTTTCGGGCTCATACGCATAGATCCGAGATTTGCTATACTCAGTTTTGTATTTTATGAATTTCAATTGTCATCATAAATATATAGGGTAGACGTTAATTGGAAATGCAAGTATCAATATTTTTCGAAAGGAAAGTAGAAACCGGTGGTAAATACAAAGATAGATGTGCAAACATAATAATTTAAAATTGATCGAGGGGGTCACCAGATATAATTTATATATGTGATGGCGAAATTCCATGTTTGAAAATCAGGAAACTGAAATTGTAATTTATTGTTTCAGAGAAACAGCAAAATGAAATGATCAAGATTGATAACCCAGTAAATGTAAAGGGAACAGGTTTATATAAATTCAACAAATTTAAATAATATTGCAATTTTGTTAGAAAATAAAAGAAGATTATATGATCTGATTAATGAAAAAGTATAATGTTATATATAGTCTGCCAAGTTTCCTATATATACTTAGGCAAGGAGTGTCGTTTGATTAGTTAAATTTTTGAGTCCCATTGGAACAATACGACTCACAAGCAGAATATTTCCTATTTACGTTATGTATTCCCACCGGCTACTCTATATTTAAACCCAGTCTAGCCTTTCGTTCAAATAACATTTTTAGAGTAATTGAACAAAGAATTCATTTGACGATTTTCTTTGACTCAGTCTACTTTTGATTTTGGCTCATTTTAAAGAATGACCGCCTAGTGCAATAAGCTTTTAATCCTTTTATAACACATTGGGCCATGGCCTGAAGTAGGTTAGTGCCATACAATGGAAAAAACTGTATTAACTCGAGGATCGTAGTCGATAAGAACAAATTGATTTCCGGAATCAAATGATTACTAAACCAATCTTCAAATAAAGAATGTTATCTAAGCTTTACGACTGGACCTCCAAATCACTGATAAGCTCAATTTTTATTTGTTTCTGGGATATTCGAAACGACATACATTTTGAAATGAGCAGCAGTATAATTGTAAAACGATATTTCCAGGAAATGTCCATTCCTCGGTGGCGCTAATATTCAACTGGACATACTTTTTTTTACGTCAATAGCCAGCTTTCCCATTAAATCTCTTAATGTCCACTTTCTGCCATGTTATCCCAGAATTATTCATTACTGGCGACATTTTCAATTTCTTCTTTGAGTTCATCCGAAATCCATTTAGCTTGATGGCATATGGTATCCTGGTGCACTGGAAATTACATTAATTTCCACACCATGCTCTAAGCATGGCCTTCTTGTCATAACCATTAATTTCCTGTTGTTTATCAATTCAATTTCCTATGTTTTGAGAAGTAAATGTTAAGAATTATTAATGAATTGTCGTGGATTCTAATGTTAAAACTTTTCTTTAGTTGACATAACGCAAGGTGATGATAAAATGGAATGCGAGTCGAATCAATAAAGGATTTTGATAATTTAATCAATATCTATCAATTAACGGGACAGTGACCAATAAAATCCCTCGATTTGCATCGGTTAGGAAATCAATATTTAATTGAGAATATAACTAAAATATTTCCCTAATTTATTTCAAAATTCCACAAACTCAGTATAAAGGGAAACTGACGGACCGATATTGTTCCAGCGGTTCCCATTACAATCCGAATGTAAATTTATCTATAAATGCCAGCCATGAAATCATATAATCAATCAATGTCAATCATCCAATCATTAAAATAATCGATCAATAAATTATTCAAACAGCCCATCAATAATTCAGACAACCAATCAAACATCCAATCGATAAATAAATTATTCAAACAGCCAATCAATAATCCAGGCAATCCAATCAATCATCCGATCAATAAAACAATCAATCAACCAATCAAAATGATGTAAATACAAACGGCACACGATTGGATAAAATGGAAATACAAAATAAAATCAATTGGAAATTGATTTTCCGATAAAATAGATGATATATTGATTGGGCAGGAGCGGATGGGGTCACCAGAAATAAATTCCCCACTTCATAGTGCGAGGAGGAATAATACCGAAATCAATATCAATATCAATAATAACTGATGAGAAACCGCGAGGAAATCAACTGGATTGATAGAATATGAAATGAGCAAGTGATGATAACATTGAATCTATCACAATTTGGCTTGATGATAAATATATAGATATTGCTGCTATTTGGTGTCCTCCAGCTTCTTAGGCTTGTAGTTCTCAATGCTCCATTGCTGGGACTGCTGAGCAGGGGAGCTGCAGTCATCTGGGATGGTCAAATGATAATATCATTACTCTCATACTCATAAAGTTGATTCAATTCAATTCATCCATATTTATATCAATCAATTTATTGCACAAATATATTTCATATATCCAATAGAAATAGATTTGTGCAAATTGATTATTCAGACAAAAAATATGATTATTATGAAAAATGATAAATAAAATTGATCTTATTTTTACAACAATTGATTAATATTTCATTTTCTATTGATTGGGAATATAATTGGGAAATAGGGAAAGACGAAAATTATTTTTATTGATTCTCATTTTCATTACTATTTTTTATTATATTTATTTATTAATTATTGAGTATTATATTTATTGATTATTATAATTATTGCGCATTTACTTTTTATTACATTTATTGAATATTATTATTTCATTATATTTATTGATTATTAATTTTTATCACATTTTTTTATATTTATTAATAATTATTTCATTATATTTATTGATTTTTATTTTTTATATAATTATCGAGTTTTATATTTATTGATTATTATATTTATTGATTATTATTTATATTATATTTATTGATTATTAATTTTTATCACATTTTTTATATTTATTAATAATTATTTCATTATATTTATTGATTTTTATTTTTTATATAATTATTGAGTTTTATATTTATTGATTATTATTTCATATTTATTGATTATTATTTTTATTATATTTATTGATTATTATTATTTATTATTATCATTGTATGTTATTAATATTTTTATTCCTGATTAAAACAAATAAAAATATTTCTAAAAATCAATCTATTTCAAATAATTTTTTTCATATTTAGAAATCATTAATTTTCGACAACGGAACAAAAAAATACCGATGGCATTTCTCTTTGAATTATCAGAACCTCGTTGGCCACAAAATGTTAATGAACCCAAAAATAAATAATTATCGACATTGCTAAATGGCATCCAGTTGCTATGAGGTACATGAATTCTATAAGAGATTGGAATATATAAATATATAAATTCCTATAGTGAATCAACATTCACATTATGCACAATCAATCAATTTATATGAATAAATTTACAGGAAATTGATTAAAATGCGTTAAACTGCAGGGAAGGGCACCCTAATTGCACTATATAACTGCTATATTATTTGCTAACTCATATAAATATAAAATGTAAAATTTACCCAGAATCGGACTGACAGCACCTTGTGCGAAGGACAAACAAAGTCCATTGTATTTGCTTTTGATTTGTTTGGCCTGATAAATATACAATTGAATGAAATGTTACAAATCAAACTAAACTATAATATAAATATCAGTAATTCTTTTTTATTCTCAAATGACTTAGATAACATTTTCTATTAATTAATTGGAATTACTAAAGGCGCGTGAAGAAAAATTTCGTTAGGCTGGAGTTATATATATATATATATCTTAACTTTGTTTGATTATACACATGAGCCATTTCACAAACATACTATATTCCATTAATAGTAAAATGCAATACGCATGCAATTCAGATGCGATACGAGTAATGCAATATGATTATTTAGAACCAATAGTCCTTGTGTGTATTGCACATCGATTTTACAACTATGATGTTATCAAATTATTTCGTTTAAATCCTACTCAATCATCACAGTTTTTACCAACTTCCAATCGATCACTAATCAATACAAAATGGTGACCAATTCATTAAAACAAAGTATTATGTAATAGTGTTTACTGAATAAAAGCTGATGATAGTGCAAAATCTGGGGGTTATGTAGTAGTGCGTAATGTGTGTCATAACATCGCATTAGTCACCTGAGCGTTGTGTAATACACACAGGGGTGTGTTGGCTATGAATCCCAATATTACACCAAACACCACTGAGATACATTTTCTATACTGGTGGTTAGTTGTTACATCAATTGGTCTCATTAAATTGATTCACCAATTTAATAAATTTCATTTTTGAAATGGCTTTCAGGTAAAGTGTTTAATTTTAAGTAAATTTTAAGACTTGGATTTTGATCAATATAGATATGAGATCATTATTCAAGCTCCTAAATGTTACTTTTAGTCAACATTTGTATTAAAAATTATTTATAAATAATTTTCAGGTTTTTTAGGAATTTCATGAAATTTATTTTATAATTATTTTGGAATTATTTCGATATAATATAAGTCAGATATATTTTGAATTATAATTAAATCAATCACAAAAAATGTATTTGTCTAAAATATTTCTAAAAACAAATATAGGAAACTCAAAGAAACATTTAACCCTTTCATTCGGGAATTAATTTTTCTTTTTGCGTGTGCTCTTCACAAAATCAACTGAAAAATACTGAAAATGTCACTATTTGGCGCCAAAATTATTAAAATGTACTAGAACAAATTTCAATTTTCTTAAAAAGTACTTCTCACATTATATTTTCGAAAAGGTACAACAGATATTCAGCACACAAAACTGTGTACAATATATTGTACACTCCGTATAAAAGGGTTAACCTAATTTTATCTCAAAAATAATTATTAAAATGATATTTTCATGACAATTTAAACGTAGTTTCTTTAAAATTACATTTAAAAACCTTTCAGTGATCATTTTTTTCTAAATATTGTCTAAAATAAAGTTATTATAGAAACGTATCACAGCGGCGCATTTCTATGAATATAAAGTTTGCATGTGTTTTTTAGTATGTGTGCTCGTGTGCAGTATTTAATTTTTCTTTCACTTTTTAGATTTCTAGACTGAAATATATATCACATTGCACTATTAATGAGAACATCAGCGTGAAATCAAAGTAAGTATATAGTTTCTATAATGTAAGATAATTGATTTTTTTCTTATATTATAGGAAACGTATTTTAGTTGTGTTTGAAGTATACTATGTATAAATATGAGAAATAGTGATTATTTCATATCAAAATTAAAAATTTCGAAAGTCAATAATCTCTAAAAACTGCACCTAAGACCTTGTAGAAAATTTTATTTTGAGTCAAATACGATGAAAATATTTTGAAAATTCTTTCTGATTTCGTATAGGAAATGAAAATTTCGAAAATCAATAAATTTTAAAAACTACTATTGATTAAAATTGAAAATCGATAATTACCCAAAAATTCAAACTTAATTTATCAGGAATGATTTGTTTAAAAATATTAAAATTTTGGATATTAAAACAACACAAAAATATCTTTTAAATAATTCAATTCTTTTCAGAAATCAGATCGTTTTTGATTTTACCAAATTTCTTTTAAATGGCGTAATATTAATTTAAAAACTCACAAAAAAGAATAATATATTGAGAAAGAAATCCATACAATGATATTTTTAATAATCAAAGAAATCGTTAATGACAATCGATAATGATAACTATTTAAATTATTAATATCTTTATATTATTTCATTTCAAATATAAATTTATTAATTCCTATTAATTTGTATAGAGGTTGAGAAAGTTTATTTTTGTTTCTATAACCTATTTATTGTCATATTAGAATTTAGTTTATTTTGAAAATAAAGAAAAATCTTACATTAGAATCGTAAAAGAATTTTTGGTTTGTTGATGTCAAATCACAAGTCACCATTTTGACTGGGGAAGATCTACTACTTGATCCATCAAGACATAATTCATCGGAAATTATGTTACCATTGACATTAAATGCCCATAACTGATTGCCTCCTTCATTGTGACAAGAAAACATTCCGACATCTGAATCCGCCTTTTTATCCAAAGTATCAATACAAAATTTCGTGAGATCATGACGAATCTATTAGAAACGACATAAATATTACCTTGAATTCCAGAAAATTTTATATTTAGAATGTCACAAATGTTATGAATTCTATAGAAACTAAAGCTTCTCATAAACCTCATGATTACTAATTGATTAGTAATTAGATATAGGATTCTGTCGCATAAAAAGAGAAAGGAAGATAAGGACAGAGTAAATCTGAAGAGAAATAAGAATGGATTAGTATTATAATTTTTATTGTAATAAAAGAAATGTCAGAATCACTTAAAAAGTTTTGTAGTAAATGATGATGAATTTTGTTTGTGACTTAAAAATGTAAAAACATTTTCGTTTTGTATAAAAATTTGGACTTTGTGATTTGATGAATTCTATAATTTTGTTATGAAATATATTTTGTTGTTTTCTTTATTATAGTCAAGATAACATGATTAGATTTTTAGATTTGTATTAATGGTTGTTTTTTGAAATTTTATAAAATATTATGTCATTTGAAAGGTTTTCAAATATATAACGATGTTTTTGTATTACTTAGGGTGTTTTCTATTCATAAATAGTGCAGTTGAAACTGGACGACTGATGAGCCATCGGTTTAAAGTGATATGAAACATTTATCATTCAATGTAATCATTGAAAGTGTTAGACTGAAAATATGTATAGAATTTAAAGATGAAACTAAGATATTTCGTTGATGGTTTAATTAACGACGAGAGAAATTGGAGAAGTATGTTCTAGATAAAGGAGTGCAATATATCAGTGCGATAACCGAATTAAGATTATTGAGAATAACATACGGATTAGACTAGAAATTCGAATTAACATCCCTTGTGTTGATATATGATTTGAAAGGAAGAACATTAGATGTATCCATTTTATAAATTGGAAATTACATTAAATAAACAGCCAATAAATTAACAAGTTTTTAGTTTCAATGAAAAATAAGTAAAATATAATAATATAATAATAAAATAGTAATAGTAATATTAACAACCTAATCAGTTAACAGGTCAATATGTACTGAAATATGTAAATGAAAATTACAATTAATCAAATCAACTTTGAAATAAGTAAAGTTTTTGAAAGAAAAATAAATGTGATTTGTAAGTTGTTTTTGTAAATTTTATATTTATATCGTATTCTGGTATTTGAGAATTTTATTGAAATTTCACTGCTAAACAAATGAAAAAGTAATGAATCAGATTCATTTAGTTTCAAGGTTTTTTGGATACAATTTATAATTTTTCAACTCCTAATTTATACTTTTCATAGTTTTTCGGCACTGTTATTATCAAATTTGCTTCTATTAATAATAATAAAATAATAGTAATAATAGAATAATAATAATAATAAAAAATAATAATAATAATTGACATTGTATTTATTAAAAATGAATCTTATTATTAAATGAATCAGTAAATATATCGATGTTTTTTTTATATTCACGAATTTTCGGCACTGCTTTTTTCAAGTGATAATAATTAAAATAATAATAATAAAATATTAAAAATAATAATATTAATAATAAATAATTATAATAATAATTATTAAAAAATAAATAAATAATAAAATTAAAATTAAAATAATAATAATAAAATAATAAAAATACAAATAATAATAAAAAATAATTCGAGAAAAAATAAAATCTATAATCAATAAATTAAGGGAAATAAACCAATTGTAAACTAACCCAACCAAGAGAAGTGAATGGAATGCTTAAGGACGATTCTGGATAAATATTTTTCAAGTACCAGTTAAATGATTTGCATTTCAAATTCTCACGAAGTTCTAATCGCTTAGAAATGTCCCCGAAGTTTGTCCCGAGCACACCTAAATTGAAGAGAAATAGAAAAACTCAGTAATATACAATCGAAAAGAAATATGGAAATGAGGAATGCTGCCAAGAAATGAATGGATAAAATTAACTTAAATATTTCACCAGATCTGAAAATCTCCATGATTCATTGATATTATATTAAATTGAAATTTTACTAAAACTTTTACTTTCAATCGATAACATGATATTTATATTTCAATATTTCCTTAAAATTGAATTATCTCTCTTATTCATTATTTATTTAAATTCAATAATTATTTCTTTTCAAATGGCAATTTATTTATAATATTTCAAATATATATTTGTTTAAATAATTAATTTTTGAATAAATTATGTTAAGATTTCATTTCAATAATGCACATTTTTCTATTCAAAATTTCTTAATATTTTTTAGAAATTGTTAAACTGTATCAAACTATTGTCGGATATTAAAGGATTATGTTTTGTATAATTTCCCTCTCCATATTATACATGTTGAAAATAAACTAATTTATAACTTTGATATTAATTAATCACACATTAACAACCTAATCAGTTAACAGGTCAATATGTACTGAAATATATAAATGAAAATTACAATTAATTAAATCAACTTTGAAATAAGTAAAGTTTTTGAAAAAAAAATAAATGTGATTTGTAAGTTTGTTTGTAAATTTTATATTTATATTGTATTCTGGTATTTGAAAATTTTATTGAAATTTCACTGCTAAAAAAATGAAAAAGTAATGAATCAGATTCATTTAGTTTCAAGGTGCTTTGGATACAATTTATATAATTTTTCAACTGCTAATTTAAACTTTTCAGTTTTTCGGCTTTGTTATTTTATCAAATTTGTTTCTAAATCACCTTTTTGAATCTGTTTTGCTCTTTCGATTAAGTTTTATAAATTTTTCTTCATTTTTAGAATTTCAATAAAATATCTTAAGTCTATTTAAAATTACTATTTATTTTTGAAATTATCTTATATTAAATTGATTTTAAATTATGCATCATTCGATAGGAAAAAGTCGATAATCAGATAAAATTTTAATAATTAATTTTATACGGTTTTAATGGTTTTCAATTTTTTTAATGAGCTATGTCAAATTTAGAAATAAATTTGAAAAATTATTTATTATTTTTTAGATGTTTTTAATTTTAATTTGAGCACTTTTACCTTATATTTTAGACTACATATATTTACATTCAATCCTGTAAACATATTTAAATTTAATTAAATAAATGATAAAATTTCGGAAATTTTTTTTCATTTTCAGTAGCCAAGCAAAGCTGAAACTGACGTAAACTGAACACGTTCAATCTCATATACTCATAGAAAATATTGGCCAACTCAGAATCATTTGAAATAGTAATTAGCCAAGCAAAGCGAAACTGACGTAAACTGAACACGTTCAATCTCATATACTCATAGAAAATATCGGTCAACTCAGAATCATTTGAATAGTAAATAAACTCATTTGATCCGTAAACAGTAGGTAGATATTAGCCCTCTGCAATAATAAACTTTATTTAAAAAAAATTTTCAATTTCTTGTAATTCATTCGATTCTTCGTCAAATTCTAATTATTCGCTGTTATAATTCTTTGCCAACAACTAAACTTTGCGAAATAATCAACAGCAATAATAGATGACAATCAACCAGCCACTAAGATATCGAGGGTGCATATGACATTTTCAAACTCTTTCAATATTTCTAGCATGATATTCTCATGGAGATAACTGGATTGTTTTGTCAGGAATTCATAATAGAGACTATTAACATGATCAAAAATCATTACAGAATGGAGACCAATATCTGGTATAAAAAAAATTATTCTAAGGTGGTACGAATCTTCATTGTAGCGTAAAATTATTGTTTAAACAAGGTAACAGAAATAGAAAAAAAATGATGAACTTCGATAAAATTAACAATGAAAATATTATTCTCAGGTGGTAAGAATATTCATTGAAGAGGGAAAATAGAAGTAGAATTACTAATTGAAGATGGAAAATACACTGAGAAGTATATATTCATTGAAATGTTATTGATGAGAAGATCGATAAGAGTGAAGATTTATTAAGTATTAATTATTAATTAAAACTATTTAGTGCATTTGTTGATTTTTAGCAGAAGAAATATTTTTGGAGGCAATATAAGTGATTAAGTAATATTAGTGGAAAGATAACTATCGATAATGGTGGGGGGATATTAGTAACTGGTTGAATTTTACTTTAATATTATTTATTTTTTATTAATAATAATAATTATTATTATTCAAAAAAATTTATTTCATTCAAATTTGCATAAAAAATTACCTTTGAAAGTTATTTCACAAAAATTTCATTACTTTTTTAAATTTCTCAGACGTTGATTTTTAAAAATATTTTAAATTATTACTCTAATTTACTTTAATTTAATTAATTTAAAATTATTACTTTACTTATTTACTTTAATTTCTCATAAAACCTCGATTTATGAAATATGTTACATTCAATACATTACTTATTTGAAATTATTAGTACTTTAAATCATTATTTTACTTATTTAAAAAATATTAATTATTTACCTTAATTTCTCATAAACATCGATTCTTCAAAATATATTATCATAAATTCCGGTACAAATAATACTTAGGCTTTTTAACGAGTCTAAATCTAGTACAAAATCCTGTGATTTAAAATACCCCTTCATATTGTCATAAATCCCTTTACAGCAGGGGGGATAATATATACCCACTGTAAACTATCAATGTGTTTGGAATTCTTGCTAAAAGTGTAAACTTGTAACCCCCGCATATTTTGGTCTACCGCCCCTTTTGTTACGTATACAAACATTTTGCACAATATATTGATCTCTAGTCACAATAGCACGTAAAACAAATTCTGGCATATAGATTGGATCATTGCTGTCTTGTGAAATGTCTGGAAAGGACAGTACATGAAATATGTTGCCATTTGATTTCTTAAGGAAACAAAACATGTTTACATAAAACTCGGTGGTCAAAAATGTCAATACAAATCGCCTGTAAATCATTGGAGAACAAATAACAAACATTTCCAACTAATAGACGAACGGTTTAAACTTAAATCGTTGTTAAACAATCAACAGGAAATATTAAAATAAAATCTACTGTAATTTATAGAAAAATGGTAAATGGTTTTCATTACTCCATTGAAAGAGTGGAAATTATGTGGATTGAATATTACATGGATAACCAACACTTATTAAGGAGGTTTCAGATGATGAAGAATATCAATGATTAAGGATATAATCACTTTAGCAAGAATGAAATCATTTGGTTTAACAGAGATGCCCGATCTCAAAGACAATAGTAAAAGTAATAAAATGCAGATTTAATTAAAGAAAGACTTCAACTCACCAGTAGATCGAGCAATCCTTTTCGCATGCATAACTTTAAGTCAGAAAGAGTTTGGAAGTGTTAATGTGATCTGAATTTATCGATGGGTTTATTACCGAGTACTATACAACTGCTTGACCAAGACAGAAACATAATAATGACTAATGATGGAATTTGTAATTAAAATCACCGAAACATCAGCACGGTAAAAGGATAAGGTCGAAGATGAATGTACAAATATGCTAACAAATGCGTTTTTATATAATAATTAACCATGTAGCATGTGTTTATCAACCGGAAACCAAAAGGCAAAATCTGCAAATTCTTGGGGGAGGGGGAGGGGGAGGGGGGGGTATTATGGTACGATGAGAATAAAAATTAATTTGAAAACAATTAAAATTCAATCCATAAATTATGACAAAAATACAAATTCATAAATATATTATGTTTAAAGAAAATAAATATATTAAATATTAAATCGATATTGATATAATAAATTGATATAATAAATGATATTTGAATAATTGTAATACTATACAAATGAGGAAAAGCTGATGAAAAGAGAAAAATGTATGGTTTAATAATATATAAACACTTTATCTGACAGAGCGTGATGGAATAAAATCACAAAAATATAGGTAAAAGGTCTTTGAGTCTGAAAGAGGTCTGAGAATCAAAGGATGTAAAACTCTCGAATGGTGCCAAGAAATTTACAAAATTTTATAACAGGTACCCGAGTAAAAAGTCTCATCGAAAATATTGAATATTTTTGACAAATATGTGAATTTTTTAGCAAATTTTGAAAAGTTTGGCATAAAATATCAGTAAAATCCTTTATTTTATATACACATTTTATCTGTTTGCATTTAATATTTGATTTATTTCAATATAAATGTAGAAAATTTTAGAATCTTAAAAGAAATAGTTTATTTTTGAAAAATTTTGAAAAATTTCGAAATTAATTTTGAAACAAAGAAAACTTTTAGTAATAAATTCTTCAGTAAATTTTGAGAAATTTCACACAAATTTAGAATTTTTCAAGAAAATATTAAACAATTTTTAAAAACTATCAGTAAAATCCTTGATTTTTCGTTCACCTTTGATTTGTTTTTATTTCTTTTCAGTAAAATTTATGAATAAAAATTTGTGTTATATAGGAAAAATTTATAATGAAAATAAATACAATTTTTAGAAAATGTTCGTAATATTAGAAATGATAAATCAATTGTGGACTGAAAAAGTTGTTCAATAAAAAGTATATATATTAAATGCAATTTATTGAATTCCGGTTGTGGTGGGGTGGGGTGGGGATTGAGTAAAAATAACCATAGAAGCACATTTGATAACTACTTACTGGGGTTATTCTTAATAAATAAATCTTTATATTCATCCATCCAAACGAGGGCGGTGCGCATCAAATTTTTATTAATGATTTGGGCTACTCCACCGGGCCATGAATACGGAGATGTTTTCCGGAAAACGTGGCCTACTCGACTGCAGGTAGCAATCAATAATTTACCATGACACATCCAGGTTCTGAATGATATCTCTAGATTTTCTCCACCCCAAATATCCATTCCATCATCGTAAGCACCGAGCTAAACATAATTAAAGGATATCAAAAGCAAAAAGTTTGATTTCTGTCGAATACATCCGAAAAATCCAAATTTGTACAAAAATTCAACCCAAAGCAAATGAAAGATGAAGGAAATGTAAAATGTATTGCATCAAAAATCCTTTTCATAATTGAGAGTTTATTAAAAAATCAACAATTTCAATATTATTTGTCAATTGCATTAGCATTTAAATTATTGATTTCTGAATTCATAATTATCAGATTTCCAATAAGTATTTATTTCAAATTCAAATTTATTTCATCGTCAATTTAAAACATTTTACAAACTTTTCAGAGACTGGAATTTCAATATTATCAAACATGGCTATGAATCAAATTCAAAACATACAAATTCAGTAAAATAATTTTAAAATAGACTTCCCTGTTTTGTAACAATTATTGTTGAACAATTCTTTAGATATATTCTTTATTAAACTTTTAAGCCTTTTACCTTTTAAAAATTTTCCATTTAAAGTTTTATTTTAATAACTAATTATTTTTAAAGTTTAACTCATTTATAATTTTTCAGAATTTAAATATTAATATTTTAAAATTTAAAATTTTCTATTTTAAATCCTAACTATATTAACAAAAAAAACAAAGTTAAAAAATAAAAATAATAATAATAAATAATAAATAATTATAATAATGAATTGAGATAATATAAAATGATGCATTAAAATCTTCCTAACCTCATAGAAAAACTTCCTGTCCACAGCAAATAGACCACCAGCAATTGTTGGTGTATGTAAAGGTTCGGATCTGTCATTGTTTCGTCGCAAATCTTCTCTTAACGGAGCTGTATTCCATTTGAAATTCATTTTCCAGTTAAAACCCCCCCAAGTCATGTCAGATGCTAAAATGGAATATTTATTAATTCACTAATTACATTCACTAAGCTCTCCTCTAACCTGTTATATATTCAAAATTATCGTCACTGATAACATCGATAATTGGCGCAACGACTGATTTACGATTCTTTTTAATCTCAAATAACAGCGGCTCCAGCCATCCCATAGTCGTTTCACAATGGGCATCGAGAAAAAGTAGCGTATCCCCAGTTGCCTTGGCAGCCCCATGAAGTCTAGCCCGAATCAACCCGGTTCTAGATTCCATTCTGTACAAATAAACAGGGACTGGCAACTGTTTCAGATACAACTCTAATTTGTACTTCAGGTGAACTGAAATATCATTATATACTTACATCGAAACCAATAAAATATGTTTTTTGCATATAATTTCAAAGTGATGGAATATCATTCTTATTTATCCAATTGCATACGCATATAGTAATAATTAAAGAAAAATAAAAATAATAATAATTATTAATATTAATAATATTGTTTAGGACGATTTTTTTGCGCATTTTTAATTTTTATCGCGCCTGTGTGCGCGTTGTTGTTAAAATGGTTCTTTCGTGTATGTGTGCGCACATAGGCGCGGACAAAGGTTTTTATTCTCGAAAAAAAAAATGGAATTTATCGAAATTTTTGGAATTATTATTGGTTGTTTTATTTAGAATATTTTAATCAAAAATTTAAAATTTTATAATGAAGATTAAAAAGATCGAACGCTGAAAAGAAAGTACATCACTGAGTTAATGGAACAAGAAGAAAGCAAGTTATATGAGTCTAATGGTTCTGAAGAAACAGATAGTTTTTTTAGTGGAGAAGGATATCAATCATTACTTGAATGATGTGGCTTGTCACAACCTTTTGATAATGATTTGGGTGATGTTGAGGTATCTGATTCTACTCCATTTGTCAAGTACAAAGCTTTGACTAGCAAATTGATTATGAATTCTTGGAAAAATCTATTGATGAAAGACTCGAATTGCCTTTCTATGAAATTATTAAATTAGTAGTTCAAAAACGGGCAAACTAGAGAGCACGTTTTGTTGGTTTATATACTTGCAGTCAAGCCAATGATAGTTGATGTAAATAAAACTTTAATTCTTACTTTAATTTGATTTGATTTGTTCAAATATTATTATTAATATTAAAAAAGTAAATGATATTATGATTAAAATGAAATAATCAATTTCTTTAGATAAAAAATCATTTCATTTTATTGAATATATACTTTACAGCAAAAGGCCTAAATCATCATTTACTTTATTATTATTATTATTATTATTATTATTATTATTATTATTATTATTATTATTATTATTATTATTATTATTATTATTATTATTATTATTATTATTATTAGTATTATTATTATCATTATAATATATTTTTAAAACTTATAATTTTTCTTAAAATGTGATTCTCAATATTATATAAAATGCCCTTAGTAAGTTTTCGAAAATGATTATGAAGTTGATAAACTGGGTTTGTTTTTAAAGAGTTTTCCTATTTGGTCATATTATATGAAATTCTTAAAATCAACTCAAGTCAAACGTCAATATGCTGAAAGTCAAAAGACAATTACTGCACGTCAAATTTCTCATCGGACGATTGTTAATTCCATGGATGGTATTGAGACAATTGGGAGAGATTATAACGCTTTCGAAACTTCTATTAATGGCGTCATCGCTAAGTGATTTATCGAAGAGAGGAGTCGGGATTATATGAACGCAAGGCGAGTTGCAGCAGAATTTGGAGCTTTGATTTCAAAAGATGGTCTTGAACATGTTTTGTTGACTTATAAACTTGATCAAATTAAAAACTTGCTTGATATTACTCATTTTGGTTTAATACATTATTATTATATAAATAAATAATTATATTAGTAATAATAATAATAAAAATAATAATATTAATAATAATAAAAATAATAATAATACTAATTTATAAGGTTCCATATGATGTGCCAGTGTCAATTATGAACATCCAGTATTATTGATAGTCAAAGAAACAATAAAAGATGCAGTCTAACTGAATCCTGCTACCAAAAACATCAATCATATTATGCCGAAATAATATGTGAAATTGAGGAAATCCCATATAAATCTTTAATTACAGCTGCTCAATTCTCCAATGAGCAAGTGGATAAACAAAGCACTGTTCAGTTGAGAAATTTTCAAGAAAATAATTAATTCCAAACAATTGGAAAATGATCCCACTAATAAATTTTTATAAGTCAAATATGCGAGATTACCATGGTGAATTGGTTCAGTTGAAATTATCTAGCTCCAAATGGGATTTCTGTAACGGTATGGGATTGTTGTTACAGCATATTTCTACTGGGAATTATAATAAATGCAGTGATCAAGTAATTTTGCTCCGGTGTTGGAACCTTGTCAGAAATGGAAAAGAAATAAATTTTTCAATTATAAAGTTTACTGAATAGAAGGACCTTATTTAAAGCGATTTTTCAAGTCAAAAGTGTCAAAAACTTGTGTTAAATATGAAAAATATTGAAACAATATCTGAGATAAAAATTGAAAAACAGGTCAAGAGCAAAAAAAGTGACATATTCACATTTCCGATCACTGAATAGACAATCCCAAAGTTTCAGCACGTGTAGTAGTTAATAATTTACCAAGTTAATAATTTACCATAGCCTAAATAAAATTAAAATGTATAATTCAAGTGCATCAAGTTTTGAATTCTTTATGTATATTTGTAATTATAATAATGTAATAATATAAATATCAATCAATTATAATATCCTTTTGATTCTACAGTCTTACAAATATTAATATGAAAATTATTGAATTATAATATTAATTAATTAATACATTACGATATACATGGATCGATTCAAATTCTAAAAGCTTTCAAGTTCTCCTTAAATTTACCTTTAATTAATAATTCAGCTGTACACGGTAAGGAAATCGGGACCGTTTGGATTATCCGTTAATTAATTATTAATTAGAGAAACAATTCTTTCCCTAACAGCATTTAAGTGTTTTAAATGGAATTTTCTGATTGTTTCAAACTTTTTTGTAAATTGACTTTGATATTAAAATAAATAAATATTTTCAATTTGCATTATTTTTATTTCTTTTCAGACTATAAATCGATATTTCCATTAAATTATTAAGAATATTAAAAGTCTGTGAGCGAGTTTTAACTGATTTAATTAAATGGAAGCAAACAGCCACCCCTACATCTTCTCCATCCCACTGATTCAAACACTAATATGCAATTTACAAAACAGAAACAAACCTTGATCGCTGTAATCATCAACCATTATAATTTCATGTAATAAATGTTTCGGTGATCGGTTGATAGTACTGTGAACAGTCCGAAGAAGTGTACTCCATGCCTCGTTGTGAAATACGATTATCACACTCGTATTTGGCAATTGATCCACTGGATATGATTTGGATTTACAGCTGAAGGGAAGTCGATGAATGAATAAATGTATATGTATATATGTATATATATATATATATATATATATATATATATATATATATATATATATATATATATATATATATATATATATATATATATATATATATATATATATATATATATATTCATTATAATTGACTGCAAATAATCCTTGCGCGCCATGGACACTGATTCACTATTATCATTAATTTTTAACTTACACATCTGGATAAATTGTCAATGAAATCATAAATAATTACATGAGTAATCATATCAGAATCCGAAAATACAGTTACGTATGTTTAGCACTGACAAACATTATTATATTCTATACTAGCGGTAACGATAAAGTAAAATTCCCCTATAAATGATTTGAAAATAAATTATAATAAATGGTATTCCCTTTGAATTTTTGATATAATTGATTTCTCAGCAACTGTTCACTGTTATTATAAAATTATTTACCGTCAATTATTTATTATTATTATTATTGTTATTATTATTATTGTTATTATTATTATTATTATTATTATTATTATTATTATTATTATTATTATTGTTATTATTATTATTGTTATTATTATTATTATTATTATTATTATTATTATTATTATTATTATTATTATTATTATTATTATTATTATTATTATTATTATTATTATTATTATTATTATTATTATTATTATTATTATTATTATTATTATTATTATTATTATTATTATTGCAATAATATTATTATTGCATTAGTAACAATTAATTTAATTAAATTGTATCATAATTTATCATTTCAAAATGAAATTCGAACGTGAGCAGGATAAAATATGGTTACATTATGATCTGTTAGTAAAATAATTAAGTTATAAAAATCAAAATAAAATGTTATGTCAATTTATGAAATATTTTAGATAAAAACAATTTTTCAATTTCCAAAGTGACGAATCCAAGAAATAATTTATTTGATATATAGATTTATTTAATTAATCTTATGCAATGGTAACTTACGAAATTATATTTACTATAACATACTTTATATAAAGCATCTTTATAATTTTATATTTTGTATTTTATATTAATAATAATAATAATAATAATAATAATAATAATAATAATAATAATAATAATAATAATAATAATTATTATTATTATTATAATAATGATTAATAATGATTAATAATATAAAATTTTAATTAAATCCCTACAAAAAATAACATTCTAATTAGTCTAATTCCTCTGTTCTATATGATTTGACAATTGTCGGTATAGATATGTATAGGATTCCATGAACAAGACATGATCTTTCCCCATTTACTAGTGATTTTGTAGGATATTTGGCATTTATAATTAGGCATCATATTTGCCGTAACATATGACCTATCGGATCAGCATGAACACTCATGATTATATTCTGCCAACGATATAGAAGTATTCATTATCAAGATCAAGATTTCTTCATGAAATATTAATATTAACATGAAATCTTAATTATCAAGTAACCCAAAATGAAAATGAAAACTAAATTTTGCAATTATATAATATTAAATGTATGGAATAGTCAGTATTCAATAATTCAATAATTCTGTGCTAAATGTGATTATTTTAAATGTAAATCCATTATTTTACTGACATTTCTATTTGTGATGGAACATTTTTATTTGTGATGGAACATTTTTCCAAATTAAATCAGTAAACAAATCAGTTTTATGATTTTCCTATATTTTATTAAACCTTGAGATGGATGAAAATGTTTTAAAATGTTTAAACGTCTAATGTTTGAGGTTATACTTAGGAATTTTAAAACTGATGAATTAAATAATTTACCTATCACAATATATTTCTATTATATTATATTTTCATCATTCGGCAAAATATAACGGATTTAGGAAAATTAATTTGAAATTTTAAGAAGAATATTGTCACTCAAAAAATAAGTTTATTATTTAACCCAATAAAGATAGTCTGCATAAAATATATATATATGCTAATTGTTGCTTTTGTACTAATTATAACACATGCGTCAATTTTACGCATGAGTATCTTTTCCGTACTATGATTATCTTTCTAGGATCAAAAACAAATATTTGTAAAACAAGAAATAAAAATAAAAGACAAAACATATTTCATTATAGAATTTCTTACATTTTTAACATCAAATTTCAATTAGAATGTAAATTAGCATATAATCAATTAAAATCAATTTACCTGATTTATAAATAAAATAAATAATATTTTTAAATTTCATTGTTTAGAAATATTTAAATAAATGTAGATTTGAAATATAATAAATAACAGTTTTAAAAGAAATGATGCATCATTCGATAAAGCAAGTTTATTTTCAGACGACATTGAAAGGAAATCAACATGTTGACAACTTAAATTAATTGTATTTATTATGCATTATAATTATACATAGAAATCAGAAATTATGCTACAAATTAAATATTGCACATTATAATTATAAATTTTTTATAAATTTTTTTAACTATCACTTAGACTGTAGCTATAAAAAATCTTTTTTAAATTTCAGGCTCGAAAATTTTTTTTCACAATTATACTTTGTTCGAAATAATGTAATTGTCTTTTAAATAGTATTTCAGACAAATCACTGGTTTAAACACAAAACTTTAATAGATATTTAAGATATTTAAACGATATTTAAGATGATTTCATAATAATTCCTCGTAGATTTCGTGTTGAAATAGAATAATTACAATACAGCACATCATTTACAATATCATCTAATATATATGTAAGAAATTTTTGCATATAGTCAGTTGGGGCATTCGTTGTAAAGATATTGTAAAGAGAATTTTATGTAATTCGCTTTTGGGTTTGGTTTGGAATTTCTCAATTAAATGCATGCGTTAGCTGTAGGAGGAACTAGGAATCGTAACTGGCGAAATAAGAACGTGGAAATTAATCAGAGTGACAAGAGCTGTAGAAGTCGTATTTAAAAACAAAAATAAAATGTCATTTCGATGAAAAATATTTTTTTTCTTATCCAAAATATTTAAATACAATATTGGACATTTTTAATTTTACAAACAACTTTTACAGTAACTTGTGAATAACTTTTATATAAATCAAAAATTTTGTGAAAAAATTTTTAGTGACAAATTTTTCAGATATCGAAAAATAAGAAAACAAGATAAATATTTGCCAGGATAAAAGTAATAAAGTAATAAAATGCTTTTAATAATAAAATATTGTTAATATAACTATCACTTTGTTTAAATATGGTTTAATATACTTATCTCTCGTTAGGAACAAAGGTGAAAATTCTCTGGATGATGGAGAAAAGAAATTCGAGAAATTATATTCAACTGGGAAACATTTGGCAAGGCCAAAATGTGATAGTAATAATCTAGATCAGTGGTTCTCAATCGGGATGAGGGGTGATGCGATCTTTGTAGAACAAACACAACAAATTTACTTTACATTAAATTCGCTTATTCCTTGTACTTTTTTATCATTTAAAAAACACATAGATAACTTTAAGTTAGCCATACTGAGTACTTTTAAAAAATTACTTAAGCTACTGTTACATAATCAGAAATTTATTTAATTTACCTAAACTAAAAAATGCCTAACAATATGTGAAACTTTTCACCTTTTAGAATCACTGAAAATTTCATTAAAAAAGCTCTGTAGCTTGTAAAAAAAATTTGGAAAAAGCAATTCCTAGACTGTTTTTAAAAATAACTGAAATGATAAAAATATAAGGGTGTCTCGAAGTTTTCATAATTAATATTATCGTGCCATTAAGAACCCTTTGTCTATATATTCAATTTAAAGTGACAGACCTAGATCACTCAAGAACAAACTCAGATGACCAACATATAGCAATATAAACCATTCCACGAATGGCCTTCTTATTACATTCATGTCAAAATGATGGCATCAGGTTACAGTTCTTAAAGGACATGCAGTTCTATTTTAGATAATAAGGGAATATTTTATTATTTTCCCTTTTTAATTAGCTAATAAAAAAGTTTTGGATAAATGCTTTCGTCCGGATGAATATTTCTAATACAAAACAAAGCCATTAATCAGTTACTATTAAAGTCATAATGGGATAAAAGAAAAATCATTATTTGTACTCTCTATTAAATTAAATACTCTCTGTTTAAATTAAACGTATTATAAGAATCGCCATTCGTACATCTTTTTCACTATATATTTCGATAGCATCACTATCATCATCAGGTTACCTACATTCACAAAGGATGAATAACTATACTATATTGATAATTTGTTTATATATTATCAATATAGTATAGTTATTCATCCTTCGTGAATGTAGGTAACCTGATGATGATAGTGATGCTATCGAAATATAGTATCAAAATCTTTACCGAGTTTATTTAAGTATTATAAGAACTTCTTTCGATTTTCACCTCTGATTTCTTTCAATTGACATTGTATTTATGAAAAGATTTTGACTATGAATCAGTAAAGATATCGATGTCTTTTTTATATTCATGAATTTTTGTCACAGGCTTTTTCAAGTGATTTTAAACTTATTTACAAGTCAATACTAGGTGCAAATACCTAGAAACATTGATATTTAATTCACATGGCATATTTTTCAAGGAAGTACCTTCATATATAAACAGTGGGAGCAAATTCACAGTTTGAGTGCCTGGGCTCTAATAAGTTTGAATTACTGTAGTTTGAAGTATTGTTTATTAATTTAAAGTTAATAACAAAGCGCGATAAAAGAATTCAATATAACAAGAATAACAAAGCTTTCCTTCTGGGATATTAATGTGTATAATGTATGTAATAGTCAAAAGGAAAATATGACATACAATCCATTTTAACTTGCAAATCAAAAAAACTTGTATACATTCATATATTTAGCAATTGAAAATAGGGACGACGTCATCGAGTACTTTTCTCTAAAACCTATAAAGAAATTATTAGTGGAAAAAACATTGTAAACTAAATTTTTTGCTGACAACGGAAACCGAAGCACCTATAATTAGATATGTGGAAAACATGCATGTAAAACAATAATAGAACTTTCATAAAAGGTCAATGGTGAAAATAATGAAAACATTTATTAAATATGTGTAAATGTAGATGGAGATGAATCGCAGAGAAAGATGTGATAAATTTATCCAATGAATCACCAACATTTGGCGCCATAATATCATATGAAAAGCGACGAAAAAAATTAACTTTTAAAAGGAGCATTTCATAAATTTGTAAAAATGCAAGAAACAAGATAAAATAAATTCTTTGTGTTATTGAACAGTAAAATAAATATTTAGCGAAAGATTTTGTGTTGCGAATGGGCAAAGTATGACTGTACTCAGTGAAACGTTCTAATATATGATTTCCTATTACCGAGCTGTTAAATAACCAGATCTCCATAATTACCTTCACCAACTCTCTTGATATAATTACACGAAACAAAATAATTTATTTTATAAAATTTTCAGTTTTGTATAATAATTATTGCACTCACAAATTATTATTATTAATATTATTTTGATTATTTATATATATATATATATATAATTAATTAGATTCAAAAAACTGTGTTGAGATCGTAACCCAACACTTTATGATTTTAACTACCATTCGCGTTTTACAGACATCAAATAGTACAATCGACATAGATTGAAATAGCAGGACTCTAAATACGTATTTACATATAAACAACTAATATTAAATAACTGTTTACTTAAAACTACATGTAATATATAAAATTTTGACGTTGATTAATGCATAAATTTTAAAGTTAGCGAATAATTTAATATAAATAATAATAATGATTAATAATAATAATTATTATTATTATTATAAAAATAATTAATAAAAAAATAATAATAATAATAAAAATAAATAATCATAATTATAATAATAATAAAAATAATAATAATAATAATAATAATAATAATAATAATAATAATAATAATAATAATAATAATAATAATAATTATAATAATAATAAATAATAATTATAATAATTAAAAATAATAATAATAATAATAATAATAATAATAATAATAATAATAATAATAATAATAATAATAATAATAATAATAATAATAAAATAATAATAATAATAATAAAATAATAATAATAATAATAACTAATAATAATAACTAATAATAATAATAATAATAATAATAATAATAATAATAATAATAATAATAATAATAATAATAATAAATAATAATGATAATAATAATAATTATTATTATTATTATAAAAATAATTAATAATAATAATAATAATAATAATAATAATAATAATAATAATAAATAATAATTATAATAATAATAATTATTATTATTATTATAAAATAATAATAATAATAATAATAATAATAATAATAATAATAATAATAATAATAATAATAATAATAATAATAATAATAATAACTATAATAATAATAATAATAATAATAATAATAATAATAATAACAATAATAATAATAATAATAATAATAATAATAATAATAATAATAATAATAATAATAATAATAAATAATAATGATAATAATAATAATTATTATTATATTATAAAATAATTAATAATAAATAATAATAATAATAATAATAATAATAATAATAATAATAATAATAATAATAATAATAATAATAATAATAATAATAATAATAATAATAATAATAATATATAATAATAATAATAATAATAATAATAATAATAATAATAATAATAATAATAATAATAATAATAATAATAATAATAATAATAATAATAATAATAATAATAATAATAATAATAATAATAATAATAATAATAATAATAATAATAATAATAATAATAATAATAATAATAATAATAATAATAATAATAATAATAATAATAATAATAATAATAATAATAATAATAATAATAATAATAATAATAATAATAATAATAATAATAATAATAATAATAATAATAATAATAATAATAATAATAATAATAATAATAATAATAATATAAAATTAATATAATATTGATCAAATAGTGCTCCATCACCTAATGCAGCATTCACCTATGATTGGCTATCTTGGAATGGCACAACTGAAGATATGTCACAATTTGCGAACTGTATGATGTAGAAAGAACACAATTTACATCAGTGAATTCATAACACGTTTCAATCAATATAATTCTGATCATTTCCGGTGTCAATAAAATGCGCAGTGTGACAGCCTGATATTTCATGTGCCTTATGAATGTTTTTACTCTTATTTTATTGCATAATTCTTTTAATCCTTTTACAATGATGATCTGATTCATTGTGTTATATCTTACAATTGCAACATTATGATTGGTATTATTGTGGCCCTATTGTGATTCAAAACCAATAATATGAGAAAGTTCACGCATTTATACGCTCTGTGATTAGAAATAAATGTTTCTAAGAGAAAACTGTGAGTCTGTAGCACATTGAATGAAAATCGGCATTACAATGTGAAAATCACAAGCGTAAAAATTGATTTAAACACATCACAATTATGTTGATGTAAAATTCAACTTTTGTTTTGTAATTATCAGTGACTATTACGGCTTGGAAATATAGGGTAAAGTGAATGGAAACCCTTGAAGAGACATAGATAAGATCCTTATATCCATCTTATTGTCCACCCATTTATGGTGTATTTGTGTGAATCATTAAGTGTAATTGCCAAGGTATAGGGTTTTCAAAATTATATCTCTACTCTCTTATTATCATCAATGAAAATGCATTCCTTTCTCAAACCACCAATAAATTCATTATATGGGAAATTCTATGGAGCATAAAGATAGATATTCATTGTAATAAATATACTATTGATGAAATGATATGGATAAATTATAATTCAATAAATGCAATACCTATCAATAATATTTTGATGTATTGCTATAATTTATGTTTAATTATTATTAATTGCAAATATCAAATGGATGGCAGATGTTGAAGATTTTATCATATCTTATCTCAAATTCTTCAAAGCTTTTATTAAAATTAAAAGCCTTAAAAGCCTTTTCTAAACAAAACTCTCAATTGTCATTAAGGAAATGATAGACAACTGAAGAATTTTTTTCAAGAATCGAGAAGTTTCTGAAAAATATTTTAAAAGAAATTATAGGAATAGAGAAATTTTAAAGTTTGAAGATAAAGCATTTCATAATGCAGGATTTAAAGTCGAACTGAAAGGTAAAAGAATGAAAAAGAAGTAAAAAATTCGAGTAAAGAAAACCTTTCGAGTAAATTCTGAACGATTTCAGTAGTTACATTCGCGTTTCGGTCCCAACCCCCCTCTGCCCTTTGTAATACCGGTCAAATTAGATCGATAAATAAAGAATTTTGTCAAATAAATTCGTCCAAATGTAACTTAATGTCATTTTTTTAATAAAATTTATCATTTTTCCCCATATATATTCCGGTTTTTTTTTAATTTTCACATGTGGGTACCGGAACCCGTTTCTTTAAAAAAACAACCAGGCATAAAAAACCATCTAGTATCCTAAATAATTAAATATCTCTATAAATTACAAAATAATTTATCATTAAACTGAAAAATTACCGAGAGGAAATTCAGCTCTAATTGGAGCATCGAATGCACCCCAATGTAACCATTGTCCCATTTCCATTAATGCATTAAGTCAATTATTACCAAAATATATTTGTCGGAAATGGAATTGTTTTATTTATTCCATTTCAATAGGAATTTTATCAATTATTACAACAAAATGTATTAATTAAATAATTAATTAAATTTAATTAATTAATTAATTAATAGTCAAAATTAAGAAAATCTCAATAAAATTAGAAAACCCGAGCATAGAAAACCTTTAAAGTGAATTCCAAACTATTCCAGTAGTTAAATTTGCATGTCGGTTCCAACCCCCCCCCTTTGTAATACCGGTCAAATTAGAACGATAAATAAAATATTTTGTCACATAAATACATCCAAATACAATTATATCTAATATTTTCTTTATACATTATCATTTTCCCCATATAAATTATGGTTTATATATAGCTTATACGTGTGGGTACCTGAATGTCCCCGTTCTACTAAAACCAAAATAATCATAATATAAATTAAATTTTCATAAAGCTACTAAATGGATAATAATAAATAATAAAATTTTCAATTTTAAATATTATTTTTAACCGTTAATAAAAACTTAAATAAAACTTTATTAATTAAAATATAATTAACTTAATTAACCAATCAAATTAAATGAGGAAATAATTCGTAAAATAATGACAATGCAAACAATTTCTCTAATTGATTTAGCCTATTAAACTTACACTGAGATCCGATAATCTGGCAAGGACCGATTAATGGAAACCATGTTACTGGCAACTAAATTGAATTGATGAAGAGGAAATGTTTTTTTGGCTTCGTCTTTGAGATAATTTGGAATCACCACTGCTTTACCCATCTCACCAGGACCATCTGGTCCAAGATCAATAAATTTGTTCAACAGTCGTTTCAGTAAACTTTTAGATGATATACCTAAAACTCACTAAGAATGTTTTCTTGATATCCAACATGTTACATACTTGCTAAAACTGTTTCTGTAATGGTGATTTTATCAGCGGATATCGCATGGGTAGCTGTTGAATCTTCTTTGCATGAATAATAGATTAAAAATAATGATTGTATGCAAATCCAAAATAGTGATGTTAGTACAACTATCTTAATTGTATACCATTGCAAGTACTTCCGCATTTATTTATCTAAAATAAATTCAATTTAATATGAAGTTTTTAGAAATGTTCTTAAAATTCGATAATTAATCAATTCTTCGGTTATTTTGGTAAAAAATAAAATATATATCAAGTTGATTTGTGAAAACTTTATGAATTTACATAATAATTAATTAAGTATAAACTAATTTTCAATTAATGTAACATTGTTAAAATACGAATTAATAAAATCTTAATTTCAATTAATTGAATTTTGATTTCAGTAAATTATTTGATTTTAAATATGCTTTATTAAAACATTAGCTTATTTAAAGAAATGTCTATAAAATACAATTAATATTTTAAAAAATTTATCAAATTATATACACTTTCGTCTAAAATTTTAAACAGAATTTATTTTACACATTTATGGTTTAAAATTAAAATTTCAACAAATAAATGAATTTATTAAATTTTATTTTAAATTCAGAAATAACGACGAAATGTTTAAATTATTTTGATATGTTATACTGCTTAATTTTTTATGATTTTAGGATCCCATGTTACAAATATATTTATTTTAAATTCGCAATCATGGATGAGATTTATTTTTGTGTTTATCATAATATACATTATATAGAAAACTGATACCCGTAAGTGTCGTTTATGACTAACATTTAATTATTCGGATAGTACTATGTTCTCTCTCAATTATTCTATTTTATATGAGTCTTACTCGGCGCACTCACATTCGTTTTGTGGCTTTACTCAATGTTGGGTTGCGCTCGCTATTAAGTAGATGAATTTCAATTGTTTATTGCATTTGCAGTTCTCTATCCTTCTAATCCAGGGGTTCTTAACCTTTTCAAACTTATACATCCCATAAAAATATAATTGGTACCGACGGACCCCTGAAAAATTAAAAAATTAATAAATTGATAGTAAAACACATACATTTTTTAATAATTATTTATAAATCTGTTTATTCAGCATCAAACAAAAATAATTTTTTTTGTAAATAGTGCCGCGGACCACTTGGAAACCGTTCGCGGACCCCCTTGGGGTCCATGGACCCCAGGTTAAGAACCACTGTTCTAATCGTTCTAATTGTTATTTTAAAAAACAGTGAGTACTAATTGTTTTGCATCATATTTATTAACAAGAAATTATATTTAAAATTAAAAATGCATTTCATTTTTTCATTAGATGTCGAACTTACTGAAACGCGAAAGAGATGTGAGAAGAAAATATAAAAGTAGTAGTCGTAAAAAGAAATTAAGTGCGAAAAGAAAAATTGAAAGTGAAAAACTCTGGGGTGCTTTGAACAAAAAAAATGATGACAAATGTGAAGAGGAAAGTACTGACAAGCTGAAGAAGAAAATGATGATAAAGATGAAGAAGAACAGGTAAAAAATAAACAAGAAACACAGTTACACAGACCGGAACCGGCAGAAGCAAATATTGGAATGGAAATGGAAAAACTAAATATAACTGATAATCTCGCTACTTGGCCCGAGGTTATTACTCAACAAATAAAAGATTATTTAGTTAAAAAAAAGTCTTACAAAAATTATCTTAAATGAGTTTCCGTGTCATGAGCATGGAACGCACTTTTCACAAGTGAATCTGAAATGGAAGCTTACGAATGGTGAAATAATAATTCGTTTTTGGATAATATATTTTTAGTCAGACGACATACTTTGTTTTTATTGTCAGTTATTCAGTATGGGTGCCTCAGTTACACTAGACCCTGTAGCAGTAGCGGATTTAGCTATAGGCGTGGGGGGGGGGGGGTCGCCCCCTCCCAAAGATAATTTTATGAATTTTTTCTCTTATTACAGTTTTGTCTGGGTACAAAGTTCAACTGGATTTAAGCAACTCCAGCTGTTATGCTGCATCATATTAATATTAGTGAAGAGCGACTGTTTGAAGTTTTAAAGCTTGTATAGTGTTTGTACATAAATCTAACCATAATAATTATTGTCAATTTGGACTTTTTTGACAAACAAATTATTGCGTTACTATTGAAATATTAAAATAATATTCAATATTGAAATAAAATAAAATTTAAATTATAGCTATGGCTGAGTCAGCTGGTGATACTAATAGAAGCAAAGCAATTACCAAATTAAGTGGATAATCTAGGCGTAAATTGGCAAAGGAAGCCAGTCTCAAGGCAGATGCTAGCAAATATATTAAGTTAACATCATTTATAACTAAACAGTCTAAACTGCCAGTAGTTCAATCAACTAAAGTTTCTGCTAAAAATGAGCATGTATTTGATGATCAACACCCATCTACGCATTCGAGTTCCTGTGCTGAGCCTGCTGAGACAGAAACATCTTCTGAAGTTCTTGTTGAAGATGAGCAAGTAGTTGATGAACAACACCCAGCTATACATTCATGTGCAGAGAATATTGAGACGGTAACATTACCTGCTCAGGGCTTGAAACATAATCAGGGTGATTCAGAATTTGATACAGTGGAAAAACAACTTGCTTCAGATATTTTACAAGAACCACTTCTTCCTCAATACGACTTCCATACAGATCCAGGACTCTACATTAATACAAGCATAAGCTCAAAACTGATACGAAAATTGTTTGAAATCGGACCATGTTAACCTGGACTCAATGAACCACTTCAATTTCTGACAGATGAATTGGGGCGCAAGTTTCAAATTTCTTGGTACACAAAACTTTTTGGAAAAGGTAGTATGAAGGAGGAAAGAAATTGGCTTGTCTATTCACCAACAAATCAAAAAATGCATTGCCAAGCTTGCTGGTTATTCGCTGATTGTAAAACTGAAAATTATATCAAGGAATGGTCCGACCCAAATTTTGGAGTTTATAACTGGAAAAAAGGCATGGAAAAAATCGTTAAACATGAAACTTCCAATCAACATCAAAGTGCAATATGTCAATATTTGCTGGTTAAATATCGCATTTCAAATTATAAAACTGTGATATCTGGTTTGATCAGTCAGGAGCGTTATCAAGTGGAAAAAATAGAGAAGTTTTGAAACGAATGGTAGATGCAACGTTGTTTTTTGCAAAACAAGGTTTGCCATTTAGAGGACACAGAGAACATTCTGGTTCTGACAGGTGTAGTAATACTGAAAATTTTCGTGAATTGCTATTTTTATTGGCTAAATATGATTCCACTTTGGACAATCAGCTAAATTTTGAAAAGAAAAATGAACTTTATTTATGTCATGATGTACAAAATGACCTAATTCAATCACTTGCCTCAGAATTATCCGCAAATATTGAAGTTAGGTCTGCACAATTCTTTTCTCTAATTGATGATTCAACAATTGATATATCCAGAGTTGATCGATGTCAGTTTTCTGATATATTATTAACGGAGTTACAAAAGCGAAACATTGACATTACACTTTGTAGAGGACAGGCATATGATGGTGCCTCTGTGATGTCTGGGATTAAAAATGGTCTTCAAATTAAGATAAAGACACTTTCACCAAATGCCATCTTTGTTCACTGTTGTTCTCATGCATTGAATTTGGTGACTATTGAAGCAATATCTCTTAACAGTGATGTTAAGTTGTTTTTTGGTACAACAGAAAAGTTGTATACTTTCCTTACATCAAGTCTACCACGACTACATGTTCTCGAAGAACATTAGAAGTCTCGATATGAATCGACAGTAGATACTCTAAAACGACTTTCTGATACAAGATTGGCAAGCCGAAAGCATGCAGTTGATGCAGTTGTTGGATCATTCGCCGCTATTATATCTACTCTAGAAGATATAAATTTTGGGGAATCAAAAGAACACAAAGGAAGTGTCAGAGCAGAAGCTATGGGACTATCTATTTTGATAACAAAATATTCTTTTGTTTTTTTGATGATATTTCTACAAAAGCTGTTCTTTGTGTTATCAAACTATTTGTAACGAAAGGACATTGATATTGCGTTTCCAAAACAATTGATTTATGTTGCCAGAAATAGGTTTGCTGATATGAGAAGAGATAAAGCTTTTGAAAGTCTAAATATTGCTGTAAAATCATTTATTATCAAAAATTGTTCCTTACTAGATGTTGAAACAGAATTTAAAGAAAAGCGTGTTGCAAAAAGGAAACGCATGGCAGGTGAACTTAACAGAGATGAAAAGGTTGATGATCCAACTACACGCTTCAAATGTGAAACGTATTTCACTGTCTTGGATACACTTGTAACACAACTAGATGAACGTTTTAATGATTTTCATAACACTGTTGCTTTATTCTCCTGTCTTGATCCATCACAAATATCAGAAGAAAATAAAGAATCTTTTCAAAATTTATGCGACATTTACAAAACGATATTAATATTGAAGAAGCAATCCTAGAATATGATACTTTCAAATACGTGTATGCATCAATACGCCCATTACTATCTTGTGAACTACAACTTAAAGAGGTGCTGCCTTTCTTGGTTGAAAAACAGATGGCACCAGAACTTCCCAATTTGACAATTCTCTATAAAATATACTTGACTCTTCCCGTTACATCTGCTACTGCTGAAAGAAGTTTCAGTAGACTGAAAATCATCAAAAATTATTTGCGATCAACAATAACAAACGAACGTCTGTCTGGATTAGCATTAATTTCAATAGAACGCGAACTGGCTGAGAACATTGACTTTGAATCGACTATAAATCGTTTTGCTTCAATGAAATCACGCAGGAAGCAATTTAAATAATAAAAAAACTTGTATGTTTGTTGCATCAATAAATTTACTAGAATAAATTTACTGAATATAATATTAATAATATTAGTATTCACTCAATAATCGCGAAAATAAGTAGTACCATCTTCATAATTTGTGGCGCCCCCTGAAAATTTTCCTCGCCCCCCCTCGCGCCAAAATCTAAATCCGCCACTGCCCCGTAGGATTTAATAACTGGCCAAATATATATATAATAAATTAACAACACATTAAAAATCATAAAATCACATGGTAGCTATGTTAAAATGTACAGAGCTTGAAAATGACTTTCTTCTGAGCAAACAATAGATGTTATTCAACAGAAGTTGTTGAACAAAGAAAATATTTGTTTGTATAAGATATTTGAAAGATTATTTTCTGTAGTTCAGTTTTTAGCTGAACGAAATATCGTGTTTAGAGGATCCATCGAAAACCTATGTGATTCACGAAATGGAAATATCCTAGGAATACTTGAATTACTTAGAAAATTTGACCCACTAATGCTGGATCATATACAAAGAATCGACACAAAACAAATACACCAAATGTTCATTTTTAAATTCAAAATAAAGTATAATCATTTTATTTCTGAATAATAACAATTTGTCCCTGTCCATACCAGGAGATAATGCCATCATTGAACAACCTAATGGTCGCATCTCGGTTGATTGGGTAGAAAACTGCTTAATATCCGCAACAGAACGACTTATTATGTCGCAAGGCATTTCATATCCATGTTTATATCTAAATCGAGCTGCTTCCATTTGTGCACGACATACTTGAGATCGATAATCAGAGATCATACCAGTCATAACACCTCCAGTACTTTCAGTAATATTAAACAATCTTGTAGCTGAACTCTTCTCAATCATTTTATCTGGAACCTGTCTTTGTGTAGCTACTACATCACAATAATTGCATCGAATATCCACGGAAAGCAATCCACCACATAAATTTGATATCATATTATTCTTTTCATAATTAATTGCCGCCATCTTTTCTAACTCTTTACCAAAATTCATAAACCGAAATTCGATACCATTAACACCATTAACATCATCATATTCATAAATTTCTTCATTAAATTTCTTCATTACCAACTCTCTTTATTGCAATAGTCACATGTATTCAAATTAATCATTATTCCTTCAAAACATCGATAAAATTCCAACTCTTTACAACATTCAACAAAATCGATAAAAAATCTAAAATCTAAAAGATTACAAAAAAAAACTAACTAATAAACTTGAAATACCTCTTGCTCGCGTCTGTGTGTGCACACAGCCAAAAACAAAGAAAAGAAAAGCGCACACAGACGCGAGATCAGATTTAAAACCTCCACACTCCCAACCCCACGCGCCCGCGCGTGCACACAACCAAAACAAAGAAAAAAGCGCACACAGACGCGAGACAACTAATAATTTACCACCAAAGTTATTTAAGCAAAACATTACAAAATGAAATAATAAACTTAATAGGCAACCATTTAAAAAATAAAACTATTGATAAAATAAAATATTGAAAATATTTTGTTGTGATTTTGCATTATACTCCACATATCAACCATCAAGACCAGATGTCTCTTAGCATCAGATATGTTTCGGAAGGTTCCAATATCGCTATATATGAACAATGTATCAAATTTTTACAAGTATGTTAGCAGAACAGGAGAAAATCGAGTTTTTGTATTAAAGAAAGAAATTAAAAGTTTAGGGTTTGACATCAACAACATAAGAGGCCAAGAATATGACAATTGTTCGAATATGAAGGGTAAAGTTTCCGGTTTAGGTAAAGTTTAGGCTCTTAAAAGAAAATCCAATGGCATTTTTTACTCCTTGGCTTTGTCATAATTATAGTCTAGTATTGGGAGATGTAGCAAAGGTTTGCCCAGAAGCTTTAAATTAAAAGCAAAGCAGAATCTCTTGGAAATGTAATGAAAGTGCAAATTTTTAGTATCACTGGTTTTATGGTACGATTTACTGTTCCAAATAAATTATGTAAGCAAGGAACTTCAAACTAAATCTGTAGATGTATCCATTGCACTTTGTTCATTTGAAAAATTTTTAAAACAATTAAGCGACTACAGAAATACTGGATTCGAACAAGAAACTACTCTTGTGGAGGATTTGAAAATATCTACAGAATTTCGAAATAAAGGCCTTCGAAAAAGAAAGAAACATTTCAATTATGAAGTCGATGATGAACCTATTGTATATCCGATAAATGCATGCAAGATATCCTTTTTTAATTTTGTTTTAGATAAACCTACAGAATTACTAAAAGATCATTTTGAACCATTGAAAAATCATAATGACTGATTTAGGTTTCTGGGAAATTTTAAAAATATGGAGAAGAAGCACTTTCAAAAACATGAAGCTAAATTAGAAATTTCTCTAACAGATTCTAGGTTCACTATGATGCACCAATAGTGAAGGAAGCTGATATAGATGGGAAAATATTAGTTGAAGAAATGGAAGCTTTAAAATTTATCCTTACATCAGATATTTGTGAAAATTCATTTAAATTGTTCAAATATTTATCGGAAAATGACATCAACTTTTAGTTATCGTTCTTTAATTAGTTATTTATGTTGACCCTTTCAGTAATTCCCCTTCTTTTGTTTACCCTCCTTTATCCGACTGTTTGGGTAATTGCCCTCAAAATACATAAAATTCATAAGCACTGAAAATTGAGAGCCAGTTAACAAATTCACAAATTGACAAAACCAGTTTACCAAAAGTTAATTGAAAAAATGAATTTCCAATCGGTATTTATACTGATTTTAGTTGCCCGCCTACACATTTGCTGCAACTCTATCCCATCGGAATGCGTGTAATTTTGATTAACTGTACACTTATACACGAGTGCTGCCAGATTTAATTTGCATGCATATTGTATTTAATTGATTATTTTAGACAATCGAATTATTTAATTATTTTATTTTTTTATTTCATTTCTTTATCAATAATTTTTATAATTCCTTTTTTAATTTTTTTTGTAAATAAGTTTTTCTTGTTCTTTTCCTTAAGTTCTGCACTCTTTGTCATAGCTTCTTCGTATGTAACTACGAAGCATAACATCCCTAATTAATATGATTATGGTCCTTCGTATGTAAATACGACCAATACTCATTCTTAATTTTTAACACATAAAAGCAGCGTCATCTATTAATAAATTTTGAGATATATTTATACTCGGAATTTTATATCTTCAATGTTTTATATAATTTATTCCTCTTGTGCATCTTAAACCTAAATAACTTCTCTCAATAAAAACCATCCATCCTTGAACTTGCCTTTAGTACAGTATTATTTTCCTCTATGAGTTGGAAACTTCGGTCACAAATAAAAGTCTATTATTTCGTTTTAAATGATTTCTCTAATATTACTCAGACAAATTTTCCTTCCTATGGCTTTTATACTCTTCATTGGATTGGATTTTTATTTGTTCTCGAATTATATATACCATTGTTGAAACCCTGGCTGGTCATATTGTTGTACGTTACGATGTTGCTTTGTAGCATGAATTATTTGTTTCCATAAAGGTTGGCAGAAGGATTTCACTGGTCAACAAAAAACATTCTAAAATTATACATGCAATCATAACAATTAAAAATATTTCCATTTTAACTGTTATTAAGCAACGTCTTTTGATATTGCACTCAGGTTCGCATTCAGGAGCTGACTAGCTTGAATCCCTCCCAAGTCAAAATCCTGGATGCTCACTTTCTCAAGTGTATATTTCTTATTAAAAATATTTTACACTCTACTAGTGAAAGATCTTTTTCCACCCTTACGAAGGCTGAAAACCTACACGAGAAACACAGTATGACTAGAACAAACAAATGGTTTCATCCAAATATTGAAGTTGACATAAGCAATGTAATAGATAAGCTAGCAAAAGAGAAAAGAAGATTAAATTTTAATTTATATTTTTGCTTATCTAATTTTTTAGAAATTACATTATATTTTCTACAGTACTTCTTAGTTTTAATTCTCTCTCTTTTATGTGTTTTAACCAAATTTAAAAATTTTTGATAAAATTGGAATTTCGACTCCGGATCCATTTTCTATTATTTATAGTTCAGTATAACATATTAAGCTTTCTCAAACGGTTACACTTTATTTGGTTGAGCCTACCACCCAAGACAAAATTCTGAGTGTTCCCTGATCGGGCTTATGACGTTTCATTTGGTTTCATCCTGTTTGGAAATTTGTTTTTTTTCTGTTTTTTATTGACTCATACAAATTACTAACCCATGTAACATTGTGCAATATTTTATATGTTCACTATAAGGAAAAACGTTAAGAAACTCTGATTAAGGTCACTCGACTTGTAACGGGAGATCTTTTTTAATAAGAGATAGTTTTCAATCATTTTTATTAAATCTTTCCTTTCAATTTAATAATGTTTATAATTGCATCAATTGTTGCAATAATGAATGATTTAATTGTTGAAAGAAAAGAAAGTTTTATTCAAGTTTACTTTTAATCCACTTAATATAGGGGACACCTGGGAAATTTTACTTAAAATCAGATTTGTTTTTAATTATAAACATTTGTTTCTATCTCAAATATAATATTGTGTAAAAATACATTTTTTGTTTATATGAATTAGAAAATTTAACTGTCCTATTATAAAATACTTTTCCTGTACAATGAGTAGTTTGTCCATTCATATAAATGTAATAGTTTGGATGGTCCTAAATTGCATAAAATACATCCATGGTGGGCTAAATTTGCAGAAAAATATAAATAGAACATTTTAATTACTAAAAATAGAGTTTTCGGCAAGAGAAGCTAATTATAGAAATAAACTATTACCTTAAATAGTTAAATTATAAAATTAGTACACCAATCCCTCGCTTAACGAATTAATTCGTTCCCAAAAAATTAAACTTAAATCGAAATTTTGTTAAACGAGTTTTTATTTTAATTATCGGTAATATAAACTAAGAATTCTGATTAAAAACGGTAATTTATAAATTAAAAAATATAATCAATTCATATTATTAAGAAAACATTCGTAATTAAAAACAAAAATTCGTAAATCGAATTTTTTTTTTCATAAACAGAGACTGTGACATTTTTTCTAAATTACGTTATAGCGAAACTTCGTAAAAAAGTCTTCGTAAAGCGAGGGATTGATGTATTTGTTAATTACTATAAAATGAAAAAATGTAAATACGGTAATTTTTAATATATAAGTAGCTAAAAATAGTAATTAATTGTTGATAAAAATAATAATTAGGAGGTTAAATTTAATATAAATACTGGCGGAAATTTTGGTAGAAGGATGATAATAATTACAATAGTTATTAGATTGTAAATCTAGGGTTTTGTGTAAAGAATTATTTAAGAGCGTGGGTCGATAACTAGCTTGGTACCATTACTTAAAAATATAAGTGAATTAGAGTAGATTGAAAATTTTCAGTTTCAAAAAAAGGTATTAACCATATCACTAATTTACCTTATTTTGGTTTTCAATTTATATAACCTCACCCGTCTACGGGTATAAGCACTTTTTTGTTGATTGACCTGCATTGGATATAAAATTTAAGAGGGATCAAATTAAGAAACGTTTGAAAAAACTTGTTCTAAACGATTGTGCGAATTTCGGGAACTCCAATCACTTATGTAACCTTTCATCAAAGATCAGCGCTGAAACAACCAAGTAGACCTAGCGCGTGACAGCTTATATTTCTGAGGACGGTTTGAAAAGACCGTTTTCTATCTTTGATTAGGTAGCATCTTTTAGGTATTCATACTTTGTAAGACTTTTTATTTAGTTAATATATTTTAGTCAATATATCTTAGTTAATATATCTTAGTCTTATTCATTTAAACCATATCTACTCATATATCTACACGCCAGAACATATTATCTTTGGAGTCAGATAAAAACTGTGTTTGTGTATCGAAAACCAAACCAACTTAGATCGATCCTAACATAAAGTTTATGTAGCAATTTTGATTTTGAGGGAGAAATAAACTTTGTAGTCTTATCTTTTTGTCATTATATTTACAAAACATAAATAAACTGATCTTTTCCTAATATGATTTGCAATTTTCTTTTTACTTGCATCTAAGGTTGGTTGCCGAGGAGAAAAATAATTTTTTAATGTTCTTGCTTAAGAAAAGGTTATTCGAATCTGACATAAGCCATGCTTGTATTAGCTTAAGAGATATATTTGTTACTCCAGACACAGGGACGGATCTACATATGGGCTAATAGGGCTATAGCCCTGGGCCCAGATCCGCAAAGGGCCCCCAACCTCTCGGACATATACCTATTATATTCTATACCAAGCACGGCTTATAAGAGAAAAGATCGAAACACAAAAAATTTAAAACACAAATTTACTAATATTTATTAAAAATCAACAAAAAATAATATATAACATTAAAAAGTGATTAATTTTCATCACTTAATCACCTCAAAGAACGATCAGTCATTTTAATTAACCGGTAGTGATTAGACGCAGCGGCAGAAACAAATAATGACCGCATTGTAAATACAGGTTCCCGACTAAGTATTATTTCGTCGACTATTGTATCAGTATTTGTATATATTTTTTGAAACGTATAGGGCAACTTGATATTTTAAAGCCCTGGGCCCCCAAAAAGCTAGATCCGTCCCTGTCCAGACATCATGAATTTTTAAGAAAAATTTCCCAACAACAAATATTTTCTTCGAATACTAATCAGTAAAAAAAAGGATCATGTAGAAATGTTTCATTTAATTCACCAAATTATATAAACAAGAAGATGGAACATATAATTTTTCTGAGTATTCCAGCCAAAATCGTTACTACACCGGAACGATATATAACCATTTTGTTTTTGCCCCGGGTGCAGTTTTGTCTTCGCACGGTCCTGATTCCAGCTACTACTTTTCTGCAAAATTTAAATTGTGGAAAAATTGTTTATATTCGAACAATTTTTTTTTCTCAACGATTTTATTGGGAAGAAATATTAGTTTTTCCCCTATATGAAAAGCATCAGAGAAAGACTTTTCTCTGAATACAGATTTCCTTAAATTTATCTTTTCACTAAAATAAATGCCTCAGAATTTCTTAATACTTCTAATTATACTGTCTTATTAAAACAAAATTTGATTTTATATGAATTAAATTTCTTCAAATAAATATTTTCTGATTTTAAAGACGCAAATAATTCCATGTTCGGCAATTTCCCCGTCAAATGCATTCTGATTGGATGCACACATTCACCAACATATATTTATTCATTATGGATTTCTCTCGGAAGAATCTGAAAGAAAATAATGGAAAAAAATATCAAACAAACCAAATTTCCCCAGCACTCTCACAGTTTCCACGATCGAAGGCACCAATTGAGGAGGATATTGATTGAAGCTGGAAATCTCGCAAAAGTATCGAGTGCATTCTAACTCAATCAATTAAATTTCTTTTAATAAATCCAGTTATTGACGAGCTTACAGAAAAATGCAAAAGATAATCCACAATGAACATTTTAAATAACCTGTAATTGATTTCAGTTTTCCCCTGGGAATGTGCAGAATCAATGAGATATTCAATGGATATCCATGTGCTCTCCATGTTGAATTATTTTGTTTTAATGTACTGAATTAGTCTGATTGCAAAAGTTAATTGTGGATTTGGTGAAAGTTTTACATTTTCAATGTGCACATGGATCATATCAATTAAATTTTCTATTATTTTTTTAATATAATTCAATAAATAAATCAATATATGAAAATTATAAATAATCCATAATTTTTTTTACAGAAAAATTGATTTCGAAAACAATTTTTAAAAGTTTTAATTTTTCATTAAAAAAAGAATTTTTATCGTAATTATTTTTTAATTATAGACATTCAAATAATTATGGGGGGGGCAGGTTTAATTTGATAACAAAATGATAAGATACTTGTACAATTAATGATGAATTTGCTTTGTCTCAATCAATGGGGTAGTTCTAAACTCCACAGACGGTGCAACAATGACAGGCTAAACGAGGCTTCACATTTGACGAGAAATACTAGGGAAACATTCTTAGAAAAGCTTTCTCGTGAAACGGGAGAAAACACAATTCATGAACACTTTATTTTCTACATCTGGATACAGCCTTGTACTACCACTCCCATTACAGTTAAGTTATCTAAATATGATTTACGTCCTTTTTACATCCTTTTTTAAACGATTGAAATGCAACCTAAAAACTTTCAAGCCATAGAACTTTGAAAGATTTATTCAACAAAACGCATATCGTTTGTTCTAACCAAAAGCAAAGCTTTGTGGGATATAAAATAATTTTTTAGGATCTCACTACACAACTGAAAGGATGGTCCAAGAAATCTCTCGCTGGTATCAATAGTCAGAACTTTAACAATATAATCAGTTGAAAAGGATTCATATAAATACATATGGAACACCATTTATGCTAATCTTCGGGAAGTGCAGTATTTTGAACTCGGAAAATTTTTGGCTTTTTGGATATTGCATATTTTATGCTAAACGTCCAAAAACTTAAGCAGATGCAAATCACTTAAAAGCGTTGTTTAAAAGTTTTAAGTTGTGCTCCATCTAATACAGTGTTTCCCAAACTTCTTTATATCATGCCCCACCGTAGTATTTTCAAAAGTCATATTCCCACCGGCTCCTTTGAAGTAGCTGTCAAACTTCGATAATCAGTATTGCCAGTATGCAAAAATAGCGGTCGATGAAATTGTTGTATGCACGTTGTTATATTTAGTAGTGAATGAGCATATTATATTAAAAAATATATATGTGTGGAATAGTTGATAATTGCTGTCGTGTCCCATCTCTGAAGCGCAGTGATCCCCTCTGAGGCGTGATGCCCCACCGTGAGAAAGGAGGTGGCGTAACATGGGGAATCAGTCCTTCCGAGTGACATTTTTGGTCTACTGAATGAGATCGAAGTTTTTTATGTCAGAATGATATGACATGTTAATTTTCTATTATATTTTTCGGAACTCTGTATAGCTTATTTTCACATTCTTTTCTTCGTTTCCCCATTATTAGGGTATTTGACTTTAGAATTATTTTGTTTTTCTACATACCGTTTTGACTCTTTATCTAAACAGAATCGGCACTATCATTAAGCTGAACTAGGCAACAACCTAATGCACAGACCATAATGGAGCTCAAAAATCCCAATGAATAGTTTATATTTTCGCTTTATGAATGGTATCAAGTTCATAAACCTTTTGATTAATTTGAAGGAGTGAACTAATAAGCTTGGATTAAGGCGTAGCATAACTTAGCGCCACCATTCTATTTAAGAATATTTTATATATGTATTTAGAAGGGTGCTAGTGTATTATAAACTGTGTATATATAACACTCATTTGGATGAATACGAAAGGATTGAGGGAATTTGCAGTGTAAAGCATCATAGAAAGAAAGTTTAGAATTTCTTCATGAATATGAACTTTTAGGTTCACTTCAAATTGAATAAATTTTCTGATATTTGCTACCTCAATTTGAACTGGAGAGGTCTTTTTAGTAGACTGGAATTGACCTTCTAACCCGGCCATGTCATCTACTGAAACCGACACTGCAAAATATACGCTCGTAAAAATAAATATTTTAACTAAAAACGAGCATAAATAAAACTGTCAAACGAATTGAAAATATTATTTTAGATCATAAAATACATTTAAAGCATCAATAAGGAAAAACAGAAATCAGTTTATAAATGTATTTACAGTCTGTAAGTATTTTAATAAATCTATTCAATTTGGTAGAGATAGGGATATATAATGGGAAGAGGAGGAGGAGGAATTGCCGACTTTGTTTTCACTTTTGTATTTTACGGTATTTCCGGTCTGGACTGGAAAAAATTTACCGAATCATTACAAAACGATGGAAAATCCAGTCCAGATGGTTGCTGGATTGATGATTGAATTTGAGAGGGATTCGTTGACAAACCGATCCGAGATGGAGTCGATGAACACTTGAATACAGAATTCGGATTTGTGTTTGCTGATATCAAGGGGTTCGCAATATTTGTCGGATACTGTTGATGCGCATTCCGTTGGAAAATGAAATTTGATTGGTAATTACTGGTTTGAGCTTGATAATGAATCGGTTGGTTTTGATATGAAGACGCAATTGCATTGCTGCTCCATGAAGCCAGCTTTTGATAGTTTTCATGATAATTTGGCACAGTGTTCGTGTCGAATGCAATTAAAGGAGTTTGCATTTGAGAATATCGAAAGGCCGAATCAATCGGTGATGATGCTTCAATCTGGTAAGGAGTTTGTGAAAGTATACATTGATAGAAATACTGCAGGTGATCCATCAAACCTTGATAGAGTGGATTTTGAGTTGTGATTCCTTCTCTATGGAGATATTTTGATACTTCATTTAAACAATCTCTAAAGCCTGCAATTTTGCTTTCATAAATGCTTGCGTATCCTCCATAACCTTTACTCGAATCTATTTTGAATTAATTTAGGAATGTTTCATTAAAGAAAAATATCTCACCTTTGCTCTTCAATTCTTTCAAATGATCAACGGCCAGTTTTAGAATTTCAGCTTTCTCTAATTTTGTCGTATTCTGTTTTGCTATTGCATTCGGTACCAATTCTTTGAGTTCTGCCAAACTGTTGTTAATTCGGTCTCGTCTGCGCTTTTCGATTTTCTTAAATTTTGTTGATTAATTTCCTCCATTCTATTCAGTACAAATCACTTACTCCTCGACGTTTTTTCTTTTCTACATCAAGTTCTGGATTGCTATTTCTTTAAATTGAAAAAGAATCAAATTAATTACAAAATGATCTGAAGAAAATAAAAAAATGAAAATACTTAATATAATCTGAGTAATTGTCTTCCACATCACTGTGATATTGATCTGGCTCAAGTTTGAGTTTCTTATTTTCTGGAATATCAAGATGCATAGAACACGTGTAAGACCTTCTGTCAAATATCGGGAAAATATGTTTACCACACTGTTATTATTCTATGAACGTATGCGCTTTATTAATAACGAACTCTTATCAAATTTAAAATTTAAAATTTTCCTATAAATTCTCGTTATTTGATTGGATGGAATTGGAAAGTCAGGAATATTTTGCTTGGTTAGCCAATCAGATTTAAGGAAACCAGTAATGGTGTGCGACTAACTTACAATCAAAAATGATTTAATGCACGTTTTACTACAATAATAGAATGATGCTTGTAATGTAATGAACTCAAAAATTTCTTTAGATAATTGAAAATTTGTTTTTTTGTCTTAAAATGTAAATTAAAGAGTGACGGAATAATGCGGGAAGGGGAGTTCATAACATTAATCATTTATTAAATTTCCATACATTCGATTAAGGATACGAAAATAAATGTCTTTCTTGATGTGTAATGAAAAATAAAAATATTATTAAATCGTCGATAATATCGACTCGATATTGATATAATTCAAAACTTATGGATGAAGAAGAGGGGGGGCGGTGACAATAACTAAATAAATACACCATAAATTATGACATAATTCCAACAATAATAATAATTAAAGGGAAAATAAACATTTGTTTATAATCAAAAACTGATAAACAAACGTTGGATTTATACATGTTATTCTATTAATTCGTTTACCGTACCCCTCTTGTTTTAGTAAGGAAAAATAATTTATTATATGGGAGGATAACTATATTTAATTCGTTTATGGACCTCGAACAATCTGTTCAAATCAACAAACGTTATAAGTCCTGAAAGGGTAAGGAAGTATCACTTCTCTGTAATGTGTATAATGCGATCCTTTAAATGTCTTTTAGGTCTCAATAAACCCTTTATTTTAAATTTTAATATTATTTCACCCGAGATGATTATTATTATAATAATTGTTTTTATTTTGTTAAGTCATTAAATGTTTTTTATCTATTGTATGTTTGAATAACAAAAATTATCAACCTGCCGAATCCTACATAAACCTGTCCATATTATTTAATAAATGACACAACAAAACCAACTCGAAACCAAAACAGAAATAGACGTTGATGATTACCTAATCATTTTCCCTTATCTAAATTTTCCTTATCATTGACATTTGTTCTGATAAGTTTGGATTTTTCATTCTTACGCAACGACGTGCAATAAAATTCTGTTCAGGTTTTTCACATTTGGATTTTCGTTGATTTTTCCCAACGTTAAAAAAAACCAAGAAAGTGTAGGCGAATTTGTTAAAAGTTCCCTACAATCGTAACAGGTGTCAATGGGGATGTTGGAGGTAATTGGGCGATAGTACTGGAGGCCGTTCCACTTCAGAATCCAACGTAAATTTTGTGATAATTTGTCAAATCAAAAATGATAGTGTCAGACAATGTTCAAATTATCGAGATTAATGTAACAATATGTGAATGTTGGTTGAGAGTGAAAGTGAGAGGGAAAGAGTGAGAGAGAGAGAAGCATTAGTTTGTGTTTTCAATTCAACAGTAATCATGAGGTTAGAAATTCGGGGCTCTTTACTTGTAGGTATCAAATGATGATATTATTCGATGAAAAATAACATGTTTCCTGTCATTTTCAGTAATAATAATACTAAGGATAATAATAATAATAATAATTATTATTATTATATTTATTATTATTATTATTATAATAATTATTATTATTATTATTATTATATATGTGACACTTCAATTGTCAGAAAACAAAATGAATACGTTGCTTAAATATTTTGTAGTCAATGATATTTACAGAGTTTTAATCATTCGTAAATATATAGTAGTTTTGGTCACGGTCCGTGACTCATGGATGACTCGCTATGATGACCGCCAAGGCCCCCATCCAAGAAAAGCCTTGGTTACAAATGACCGGGACTGTAGTCAGCGAGTAAAAATGCGTTTAACTACCTCCATCCTCAGAGGTCCATAATTTTTAATAGCTGTACAAGCCTTAAATTGGCTCTGAATGAAAGGATAGAATTTCAAATCGAATACATTTCGATGCTTATAAGAAGCTTTTATTTATTTCTGATTTTGAATTTTAAGATAATATAAATTCTAGATTTATTAATTGGAATCTTTCCATGAGATAAATGATGCGCAGCTAGAATATTGACACGCTAAAATACAGATTATACAGAAGTAACAAATTCTGCTTCTCATAAAGCGGGAACACTATCCAGCTGTTGCCTTGAAGTCTTTGCTTTCTTGCTTGCTCCCACTAGGCAAATCAGGGCTCTAGTGATGATTCTACCACACTGCCTTTCACATGAGACCCATGCTCCGATGACTGTTTCTAATCATAACTATTTCAATCGATTGTTTCCGTGGTTTTCATATTTGGTCTTTGTCATCTCTTTGAAGGAGAATTCTGCTTTTCGGCAGTCAATGATCACCTTCTCATAAATGCCAAATTGGAGAATTGTTGCCCTGTTTTTGCTGTCCTTGGCTTTTTTACGACTCTTTTACTTGAAAGCATCATCGTATTTCAGGGCTCATTCCTTTGCGTGGTTGAGATGATATCTTGATCGTATAATATCTGAATATAATTTGATAATTATTTAATTTGTTTTAGTATAATTATTTTATTTGTTTTGATCTTTTCTCTTATAAGCCGTGCTTGGTATAGAATATAATAGGTATATCTCCGAGAGGTTGGGGCCCCTTGCAGATTTGGGCCCATGGCTATAGCCCTATTGGCCCATATGTAGATCCGTCCCTGCAGTTACGCCTCTGCATTGACAAAGTTTATTGACATTGACAAGAAATTACAAAAATATTTCATTTATAACAATTGACTGAGTAGAACACGAGTTAATTTGAGTACGAAATAATCTCGCGTTCTAATGGTTGATTACTGTGAGTAATATTTGAGAAAATAAAATTAGTAAATTTCCCACGGTACCTTTTATCTATTCCGATTAAACATGATTAATGGACCTAAATACCATGTCAAACTCGTAATTTGCAGGGATGTCATAATTAGCTCTGAATGTTGACCATTGACAGAGTGGCGTAACAACGGCTTGGCGTTGAGGCAGTTGCCAAGGGCGCCGCTAAATCTTTAATTTTTAAATTTTTATTTAAATAGATATTTCACTTTTTTCCTCGATAACAAAATAGCTAATAATTATTATTAATAATTATTAATTAATGTATTTACGCAACAATATCCAGTTTTATCCACCATTTTATTTAGTATTATTTAGTAAATAATAAACTGTACATTAGTATTGTTCCTGTCTTTTGCATAATTGATATCCACGTTGTATGACTGTCACTGTGAGACTACGTAATTATTGTCATAAATAAAATAAGAGAAATTCAATTATTTTTTCTAACAATTGAAAAAGTCCCAAAGCTGAAATTTGTCAATTTTTCAAGGGCGCCAAAAATAAATTAGCAAAGGACGTCAAAAACCCAGTTACGCAGGGACGGATCTAGCTTTTTGGGGGCCCAGGGCTTAAAAATACCAAGGGGCCCTACAAGTTTCAAAAAAAATTGTTTTCTTTTTCTTTATTGGATTTGACTATTCGCCATTGACTATAAAATTTTAAAAAATAAATAAAAGACAGTATTAAAGGTTAATTATTATTTATTACATTTTTATTAAATACTCGTATATGTTATAAGAAGTACACACAAGGATATTATATTTATTTTAAATTTTTTGTGTTTCGATCTTTTCTCTTATAAGCCGTGCTTGGTATAGAATATAATAGGTATATCTCCGAGAGGTTGGGGGCCCTTTGCGGATCTGGACCCAGGGCTATAGCCCTTTTAGTCCATATGTAGATCCGTCCCTGCAGTTACGCCTCTGCATTGACAAAGTTTATTGACATTGACAAGAAATTACAAAAATATTTCATTTATAACTATTGACTGAGTAGAACACAAGCATTTTTTTATATATTTTTGGTTCATTCATATATTGGTCACGTTTCTAATGTTTTCATTTTCTATTCACTAGATTTGCTTAATACATTGATCGACCTAGGTCACTTTACGAAATGTCCAATCATCGCTTAGGTCAATATTTCGACTTAATCATCCTCGACAAGGATTGTGCAGGATTTACATATACGCTTCACAAGCTATAGCTTAATGCTCCTAATAGGCCCCCCCCCCCCAAAAGTTGTCCGAGTGAGCATTTGCTATATATACAGTATGAATAAAGAAAAAATATGGAAATTGCATTTCCAAAAACAAAAACAATTCTGCGAATATAAAATATTGAATTTTTGCCCAATTGCATGACAATCTTTCCAAGGGGAGAAAGTCACAATTGTAAATAAGGGCCCCCAAATCTGCCTCTGCATAGAGCTCCCAAAAGTGTAAATCCGGCCCTGGGCAATATATAAATATATAATCCTTTTTATATTTTATATGATTTATATACCATCATAACTTGTAAAATTGCATTTATAGACATAAAGATTATATTATCAACACTAACAAAACGAGAGGGCAGTTCCTACTTTCTTGACCGTTTCGAGACTACTTAAATATAGCAATTGCACAGATATTTTTTGATAAATATAATATTACTTACCAAGTAAACCTTTTTGGCCAGTAATGGGTGTAACAGAAGGAGTCAAGGGTGTTTAATATAGTATCGAGAATCACATGTTTTTGTATATATTTTTGAATTGTCCTATTTAGAATTTATGGTCCTGGGAATAAGCGGTCTCAATAATGTTTATGGATGGGATATTTTTTATCTGCGCAGTCCTTAAAGTAAATATAAATCTTAGGGACAAAAACATCCCCGAAGTCTCGAAACTTGATTGGGAAAATTTAATACACCCACATTTGATTACCATGACTCAAATATTTCCCCCTTTAACCTATAGCTACTGAAACTCAACAGATTCGTATGTAATCCAAATGAAAAATTTGACATTCAACCTCTAGTCGCTAATATTTCACGGTATATTTCATTCACCTTTTAATTGGTCTTCCGTCGTCAAGTGGCGGATTTTGTAACGCGGAGGGGTGATTTAGACAAAGCTATGAAGCTATAATAAATCTTAACATGCTAGTGGTTTGAATGTTGAATAAAAACAAATTTAACTGATTTTTCTATGATTCCATTTAAACAAAAAGATATAATGTTGATTCAAATTCGATGTCTTCAGTAAGATCGTGTTCAATTGTTATTAATGTCAACCATAAAAGACATTCGTAAGTCAATAACTTTTGATTATCTTCAATAGAAAAAAACCTTTTTGGCCAGTAATTGGTGTAACAGAAGGAGTCAAGGGTATTTTATATCATATTGAGAATCACATTTTAAGAAAAATTATAAGTTTTAAAAATATATTATAATGATAATAATAATAATAATAATAATGATAATAATAATAATAATAATGATAATAACGATAATAAAAATAATAATAAAAAAAATAA